>JAVFBZ010139221.1:0-13333 GCA_032466195.1 Katharina tunicata
GGTGGAGGCAAGCAAAATTTTCTTTCTCTACATTTATACAAAAATATATAGTTTTGAGAAAATATTTGGCCCCTTTTTTTTTTTCATATCTTCGTATGCAATCTTCTGATAAATATAGTTACCAGCCGAACACCAAATCTTTAAGCGTAGGCTTTCACCGGCAGCTCATCTCTGTGAATTTTAATATGCATTGTTTGCCTTGCTGCCATTTCTTCCCTTTTGTTCATGCCTGCCCTGTAGGAACACAACCTAATCCTGGGGGACAGACCGTTCCATGTAAGTCTATCATTTCTCTCTTCTCATCGCTTTGTTCCCTTGTTTTTTTTTTTAAATAACATTTTTTTCAGTGACTGCTATTTGCCATATCCTGTTTTATTTATGTTGTTGACTTATTCCTGTATTTCATCCATATTTGATTTAGCAAGGGACACTTCATTTTATTTTATCGCAATGTTATTTTCATTGGCTGCCCTCACCAAACGGTATATTATCTCTAAATCAGTACGAGACTGGAGACCAGATTTTTAAAAAATAAGTAATTCAAATACTTTGTAATTGGCAAGAGAAAATAAATTTTAACAATTTTTTTTTTGCTTCACAATGTTTTATTTGCTTCATTCTATTATGCCATTTAACTAGATTTATTCATAAATCTGCTTTCCTGGGGATAAAGAACAAAGCAACAAAATATAATGACAAAAATAAAACAATAATGTACAATGAATTTGTAAACTTTTACAATAACAAGCCCCAACACCAGGCACTATGGGTTAAAGAATCTATCACAGACAATGCTGTGTCCCATGGCTTTTGTACATCGTAAACAATCAACCAAGCTGAAAACATTGCTTTGTTACTAGGTGGATGTAAGCTGCATATTCGTGAAATTACAATACATTACTCTCCTCGTAACTATTGATAGTCTCCGTGAATATCCTTGATAGACCTTAATTATTAATTTCTTATCATAATTAGTTTATTTTCTTAATTTCATCATTTCAAGTAAGTTTTTCTATAAGTGGGATGTCTCTACCAAAATTGCGTCACTGGTTGCCTTTATATTTATTTGGACAGCAGATATTATGTTTTGCTTTA
This sequence comes from Katharina tunicata, assembly GCA_032466195.1. Taxonomy (NCBI): domain Eukaryota; kingdom Metazoa; phylum Mollusca; class Polyplacophora; order Chitonida; family Mopaliidae; genus Katharina; species Katharina tunicata. The sequence continues at coordinate 1,096 of JAVFBZ010139221.1, forward strand.
CATCTGTTTTCTTCACCATATCTTTGTTTTTTTTTATTTATTTTTTTAATATTTAAAATAATACCAATATTTTATTTATCCTATATATTAATTTTGCTTATCTACACTGAACACATTAGTTTTTGTGTTTGCAAAGTCACAAAAATCTAATTTTCAGTGCCAAAATCTGAATCGGAAACCTCTTACATTTCTCTTGAAATTATGGACAAATCAATCACAAGTTCGTTGCCTGTCCAAATTTGTTCAGAAGTCGAACTAGTTTTTTCTTGTGCTGTATATCAATAACTTGAATCATATCAATGCAGTTGTTACTGCTATATTAAATTAATTGCATATTCTCTTTTATAAATCTTTAACTGGATTTGAGGTCTGATTGCTTTTTCTTGTGTCATCTGAAGTGATCAGTGTAGATAGTCACTATCCAATATTAAAATAACTTCTATATCTTCAAGCATTTGATAAATATGATTTGTGCATGTTTTGTTTTTAATTGTGGTGGTTGTTTTTTGTGCATTTTGATGCAAGTTTGTGGTTAAATTTAATTGTTTGGTTTGACTTTGTCCAGGAATGACCCTGAAAGTTTGTATTTAACTTTTAATTTACTTCCATTGACTTATTAATGCAAACTCATTGAACCACATTCTATATAGTAACATTAATTCATTAATTCTCACAGCACGTAAAAGCATTACTGGTGTAATAATATTGCCTACATCAAAATGCCACATATTTATATAACCAGCTGATTATCAGTTCGAATAATACCTTATTTACCATGTCAAAATTTATACAGGGCTCATATTCCCTGTTGTTAAAGTTTTCTATCACATCTTTTTGAGTTCTCAATAAATTGATTACTATTGATGTAAAACGGAATTGTTATAAATGAAATAGACAATACATCAATGACTACATTTTTTCTTCTTCTTTAAATTTCTCTTTGTTGTAGTAATGCGAGTTAATTGTCAATGCCAAAATGTTATTTCTCAGAAAGCAATTTGGTGTACATTTTAAAAAAGTTTAAAGAAAATAATGTCCCTATGTATAAGGGAAAACATGTTGCATTCAGATGAGCTTATCAATCCACACTTAATCTAAATAGCTAACGTTTTGGATAAATTAAATGTGAATTTAATTTGTCAGAATTTCCAAAGCATAAATAATAATCCTCATGTTTAACAATGATTAACAAAAACGGTTGTCTAAATGTTTATAGTTTCTGTTTCAAAATATGTAATTGCAAGTATTGTTGCTACCTTGGTAGAGGTGTTGATTGCCTTTTCTGAATGCATTTTTCCAATGTTATTTTAGCCTGCCCATGAAATTTCTCCAAAGAATGTTTGTGTTTCACTTTTGATATGTATTTCAGACATCTGCTGCCCAACTCAGCTTGCATCAATTTTGTTATGTTATAATTTTCTTGTTTTCTCTTCATTTTTGTTAGTGCTGTCTAGCGAAGATAATGCAAAAGTGGTGGGTACGTGAAACACACCCTTATGTTTTTAGCATGTGTGTATGCGTGTGATAGCTTGAAAGCTGTGGAGCGTCTGGCTGTTAACCTGTACTAACCACCAACTTGTTAAATAATTGCCTTTAACTATAGCAGTATCTACCATTAACATCTTTCTATTTACTAAAACCATAAATTCATTGTTTATCACTGTATTCTGTATGTAGCACGAAATTCCACTTCTGACACCAAATATCTTCATTGTGACACAAAAATTCTATCGACTCGTAAAATCACACCTCCAACACCAAAGTTTATTTCTTCCAATTTTCACTGAAAATCACACTTTTGACATAAATACTTTGACCAAATTTCTACTTTATGATCCATATATCTCTGTCATCAAACTCTGCCACCAAATCCCACTTTCACAGAATGCTTATGGTACCAATATTGCATTGACCTTACAGAAAAAAAATCACCCTCCCGCCAAATTTTGATGCTTTGACCTTCTTGTTTTGGATTCCACTATTGCACTTCATTTTAGAATGACCCTTTGTGATCACTAAAGACAAATGTTGTCTTGTACTTCATCAACATAATCAGAGATTTAATCCTGATGTTTTATCATTGTTTATCTGAATCAACTAGTTTTGCCATTTCTGCACCTTCATGTGTCGTTCCAGTCATTTCCAGTCCATTTTTAGCCTTTCAACGTGACATTGACCTGGTTCGCCTATGTGAATTAACTACAATAAGTGAAAAAGGCTTCACATCCTCCCTCCGCTCAATTGTTGGTCAATGTTACCCATTGTTCTGATAATATTTGTTCACTCCTAACACTCTTGTTCAATCTTGTTCACCTTTAAGTTTCCTCTGGGCTGGGATTTCATTTTATGGCCTTGATTAATGGCTTTTCTAACATTCCAAGAAGGATTGTTGTCAATAATCTCCTCACCCTTGTCCATAAATGCCCCGTTGGTTCCCATATATACCACTATATTTAAAGACAATCACTCCTCTCGTATTCTCATATATAATAATGCTAATGATATTGCTGATGGCTATGGTATACCAAGTTGCTTTTGAAGTGCTCTGTCAATCTGTTGTAAATTTTGTGTTTGTCTTTAGTTGTCTGTTGTTTTCTGTCAGTCTGTGTGTGTGTGTGTGTTAGTCTGTTTTGTGTTGTGAAGCTAAACAATGCCTGACTATGTATATATGCAGTATTTAGTGGCTTATATGGAAATCTTGTTTTGATAAATTTCAAGGAGATCAGTTGATTTTGTGTGCTAACTTGTTGACAGATATAGATGCTAATATAGATTAAGCATTACAAGTTGGATGTATTTGTGCTTCAATACAATGCAACTGTTTTCAAATAAATTAAATTGATATGACTGACAATTTGTTGTCGCTATACTGCTATTGACATGCTTAGTGAAATAGTGTTATTTACTGTCATTATGTTTGATTTGTGATACTTGCCACTTGGATGATGTGGTTAGTTTTCCAACATGCATTTGAGCATTGTTTGCCTCTGTGACAATATAACGTGTTGGGTAGGAAGATTAGCAAGATAAGGTCGTTGATAGTTTTTTAGAATTAAGCTTGTTGCATTGTACAAGCAGATATTTAGCTATGGAATGATGATATAATCTGTGCTAACATGGCTATTAACATCATTGGAGGTTTAGTCGTCTTTTGAGGAAGGACATCAGGTTTATTGTTTCAATTTCAGATGAGGATAGTGATGTAGGTCCTGAAGCCAAAGCTCGTTTGGAGAAATGGTCTAAGAAAACAAGTGTGTACAATCTCAATGAGATGTGGATCACTAATGACTTGCTAATCCTTGGGAATGTTGTCTGTGTTCCTAAATATAGAATATGATAAGTTAGGATAACCTTTAGGTTACTAACTGTTTTTAGAATTGCTCCAATACTGTATTGTCAATGTCATAACATTGCAAGAGTTTGTTCAGTTTTCTAGTATAGATAGAGATTTCTGTTGAAAAAGGACATTCTAATATTAACGTCCCGAAATAAACTGTCTGTCTAGCATCTCAAATACGTTTGAATGGAGTAGAAATGTATTATTAACACTTTCAGTTTGTAAAGATTTAGCTAACCTTGTTAGCATCCAGATAATGACTATGGTTAATATTCACCGTCAACAAACTGAAAAGCTGCATCTACCAGACAAAAAACATTTAAATTTTCTTGAGAAATTTTTAAATGTTGCCATTTTTGGTGTGTATTAAAAATATTTGAAGGCTGAAGACATTAGTGCTGTGACTTATTTTTGGAGAGCAGGTGCTCTATAGAGGCTTTGGTAGACATAATTCGGAGAGGGAAATGAGAAGTCCCTTTTCTTTTCCTTTGTAAACAGTAATAAAAAAATGAATTTCATTGATTTGGTTTGCTGAACACTTGAATTGTCCTGTTTACTATACAAAAGAAGTTGTCAAGCAAAATCATGCTGTCACGGATATGTACTGTTTGTTGACAATAAGGTGTGACTGTTGCGTTCGGTATTTGGGAAATACATGTAACTACCTTGTTAGGTGGTAGCATTTTATGCACGTGAATTGTTACCTCTGTGTTTGTAATAATATGAATATGTATCAGTGTGTCTGTATTTTGTCTGTTTATTTGTCTTGTTGGATGTAAGTCTGTAGTATGTATGTTCAGTGTTGTGAATGCGCATTTGGTTTGACAATTTTTCTATTTAATTAAACAAATTCATTTATTTAATTTTACAATTGCTTTAGATGTTTAGGTTGTAAAGTTTATTTCTACATAAAAGTAATTTATTTTAACATAATTTTGAAGAAAATGGTAAAAAAAATTGTTACTTGCATGGTTTTCTAAGTTTATTCAGTTGTTGTTTTTTTTTTTGCACTATTTGGTGTTGTTCAAAGTTTTATAAAAGTAAAAAATTTCAAAATATAGATGTTACTTTTTATCCAAATTAGGAAATTTTAGTTTTTATGTTTTTTCTCATCTTCTTAATTGTAGACTCTGATTTTGCCAATGTAAAGTATAAAAGTACCGGTAATTCGCATAACGCTGGCGGTGGTGATAACGGTGGAGGTGTGGGAAATCAGGTCACTGAAGATGGGAAAGTTGAACTCACAGAGAAGAAAGACGAAGTTAAGAAGGAAAAAGTTGGCCGCAAAGAGAAATCTGTTCTACAAGCTAAACTCACTCGTTTGGCTATTCAGATCGGTTATGGAGGTACATGTATCCTTAAATATGATATTAAACATAAAAATAAATGAGTAAATCAAACTGGAACTGTTTTTCAGGTAATATTACTAGATTAACTTTTATTAACTTTCTAAAGTATTTGAAAATATCTAATCACGAGAATTCAGTCTTAATGGTGGCCATTGGTCAATTACAATGATGAAAAATGCTTAAGATGAAAGTATACTGAAATAGTTAGCTTCCACAGTAATATTAAGCCATTGTAACAGAATTTCCTCAAATTGGGCTACTAGCCACATACAGGCTTGAACATTAATTAAAAACTTATTTTTTTATTATTTCAGGCACAGCGATTGCTGTCTTAACAGTTCTCATACTCATTTTTCGCTACTGCATCCAAGAATTCGTCCTTGACAAAAGATCCTGGGACGAAGGAGGCACTGCCAAACACATAGCATTTTTTGTCAAGTACTTCATTATTGGTGTGACTGTGTTGGTCGTGGCTGTCCCTGAAGGTCTTCCATTAGCTGTCACTTTAGCCTTAGCCTATTCCGTCAGAGTAAGTTCATCAGGACAGTTTTTTTGTTTTGCTAATTTAGGCCAAACTATTTTTTATTAAACTTTTCTGCATGATAACTGATAGTTAAAACTCGCAACAGTGCATATGTCTGAAAAATTTCCCAGCTAACAATTATGATACACATTGAATGTCTGAAAGTTTCTGAGTGACTATGAACATTTTACTCAATTTTTATTCACATTTCTTGACTCAAATGGAGTAATCGATATAATTGTTTTTAAACTGTTGTAGAAAATGATGTATGACAATAACCTGGTTCGCCATTTGGATGCCTGTGAGACGATGGGAAATGCTACAGCTATCTGCTCTGATAAGACAGGCACACTTACCACAAACAGGATGACTGTCGTTCAGAGTTATATGGGTGGTGAGTATACAAGCCTATAACATGTTAGCGTACGTTTTAACAAGGGGAGCTAATTAGTATTACGACTTTAACTTCACAAATATACCAACCGGTATTGTTGTGGTCTTGTCCGTCCATTACCGCAATAACTCTAAAGCTAACTGCCCGATACTTATAAAACCTCACACATATCTATATTTGGTGCTCGATCAGACACCTATCGAAAATGACCTACAACAGATACTAATAAGAGTTACGTCCCTTTGATCAAATGGCTCTGTATTATTCTTCTTGTTTTTTTATGTATTTACCCAATCATTTTGAAACTTGAGTAACCCATTAAATTTTCTCAACAATACTTCTTTTAAAAGATTATTTTGTTAACATTTAAACATTTTGGGTCGATTGCCAATGATATAATTTGTTGTGTGAACTGAACAGAATAGATCAACAGCTTTGGAACATCTTCGTGTAAAGATGTATAACCTACCTGTAGATCTGTCACAGAAGGAATGAATTGTGATCTTATTTCTTTATGATGTCTGTTGTGTAATGTATCCTTTGAAATTCTGACTCCTTGATCAACAGCTCCGGACTAATATTCTCCACGATGTATTTTGAGAAATTACCGTTTGCAGCTTAGTGTTAACCAGAAATCAAAAACAGGGTGTCTCAAATCATTTTTTTCAAAGAAACAGGGTGTCTCATTTGACATTTTTCCTTTCTCTCCCATGTTAAATTTGACTGAAATAGGGTGTCTCAAATAGATTCCAGGGTGCCTCAAAGACACCGAGACACCCCTCTGGCTAACACTATGGTTTACCGGTACTTGTTCTGCCCAATTCTGAATTGAATTCGAATGTGGTTAACATGCTTACTTTGATTTTTGACTGATTTAATTGATGATTTTTTACCTGTTTGTTGTAGGTATCCAGTATACAAATACTCCAAACTTTTCTGCATTACCTAGTGGACTTGGTCCTCTTCTATCTAAAGCTATAGCCATAAACAGTGGTTATACATCCAGGGTTCTTGTAAGTAATGTCATTCCAGGATCTCTTTTACATTGTTGTTGTACAGACTCAGATCCCTAGCTATATGTTGGCAAAGTTGACAAGCTGAAGGCCTATCGAATGTAAATTGGACACCAGGTTCTTTTAAAGAAAATAATGTCCATCTCTTTGTACATATGCAGCACATGGTCTTAGCTAACTTTTATGCAATTTGCAAAATACTTTTGTACATTTGACTTGTAACCAGGTTTTAAAGTGCCAGTTTAAGCGACATACAGTCAGAACGCTTCATAGATTTGGTCTTTGGTTTGGTTCAGTGGTACACTTGTCTGTTGTAAAACATTTCTTTGATTTACGCAGTTTAACTGTGACCCTCTAAGAAAAATTGCCTGGCATTTAAAAAAAAAAAAACAATTCTGTCCCGGAGTAGATATTTCCACTATCCAAAAAAGATTTTTAAAATTTGTTGTAAGTGAGAATTATACACTGTTGGTGATAAAGATTCTTTTTGCTTATGTTTTTGAATATAAAAATAACGAACTAACAACTTAACAAGTTATGCCTATCAAACCCATAGAATAGTGTTCTTTAAATATCTCTAGGGATCCTTATCATTGTACTTATAGGACATTTTTGTAACAATTGAGATTCTGTAAAATTTATGTTTCAATTCCAATCATTTTAACTCCTGTTTTCTAAAATTACTGTTCAAAACATTTCAACTCCTGATATTTATATTTTTATTATTTTCAGCCGTCTGAGGAAGGGGGTTTACCCAAACAGGTCGGGAATAAGACAGAATGTGGGTTGTTAGGGTTTATGCTGGATATGGGCCAGGATTATGAGAGCGTTCGAGCTGAAATGCCCGAGGAAAAACTCTATAAAGTCTACACATTTAACTCGATTCGAAAATCAATGAGCACAGTTATTCCCCTCGAAGGTGGCTCCTTCAGATTATTCACCAAAGGAGCTTCAGAAATTGTCCTCTCCAAGTAAGGAAATGTTTTTCTTTGCTTCTTTCAAATTGTGTGTAGTTATTGTAGACTCTACAATGAATAGATAAATGTGTTAAGGGCATGTATTGCTTTACCAATGTTGCATCACACGAGGTGACTTCGGCAATCACGGGCCGCTTTTTACGAGGTTTCCTCCCTGTTTTCCGAAAAGTGCCTAATAAATGTACAAATATAGTTTTTTTTGGGGCTTAGCAGGTTTCTTCTATGAACATTTTTTATGCTCTTTGTTTAAGCTTATAAACTAAATATATCAATTGTCACGCTAGTCGGATATTCGTTTTCTCTGGCAATACACTCATATGTGTGGTGATTGATTGGTTGGTTGGTTGGTTGGTTGGTTGGTGGATTGATTGATTGATTGATGGGGGTTTTACTCCTTACTTAAGGTTATTTCACTCTAACATAACTATTGTAGCTCGTTAACCGTTTGTGGGTGATACATGTATTAGAAAAGTTGCAGGTGTCTACATAGACTGCCCTGTGATGTCTCACTTGGTTTCCTTTTGGTTTTACACCAAAAACTGGCTATGAATTGTCACAAAAAGTGAACTCTGAAGTAGAACATCATGCAAATAAATCACTATGTGTAGAATATCCTATTCAGTACTGTCATGTGTTTGTCTGCAGATGTGATTTTATGCTAGGGGCGGATGGTGCAGCTCATCCATTCTCCATACAACAACAGGAAGACATGGTAGCTAATGTTATAGAACCCATGGCAGCTGACGGACTCAGGACAATATGTATAGCCTATAAAACCTTTGTTAATGGTAAGCATTTCTCTTGTTTTGTTGGTCCATGTTTAGTGCTGTAGTGGTTTCCTTTGACCATTGGGCAGATCATTAAACCTTCTTTTTTTGTAATAGAATGTCAGAAAAACCTAACAATAACCTAATTTTGACCATCATGAGATTTTTTTAAAAATTTCAAAGCTTAACCTTCATGTTAAAACCTGTTAAATAAATCGTTTTCAAGTACAATTTTCAGTTAAGTACCTTCTATCCTAATTTGAGAACATGAATTTAAAAATTCAATGCTTTCTGAAAGTTTGTTTATTTCCATTATTTAATTTAATAAAAAGCAAGAGAACATTATGTCAAACCATTGTTATTGTCCTTTATGTTATGGTTCCTTTGTGGTATTTAGTTTAATATTTTAGCCTCTCCTGTGCTCTGGTGCTCTCTGAGTTAAGGGGCACAGGATGCTGATTTGTTGTAGTGTTCTGTTTTGTTAATGTTATGTAAATGGTTTGTCCTGTCTTGCACGTTTCCAGCCTCGTTTACGTTGGGTCCCTTCACCGATTGGGCTGGCACACCGTCATATAAGTGAAATAACCTAGAGTACGACATAGAACCCCATCAAACAAACAAGCTGTCATATAGTGAAATAACCTTGAGTACGGCGTAAAACCCCAATGTATTTAAACAGGTTCGCTGTGCCCTATTTGATAAGGTTTCTGTTACTCCATAATGTTATAAAGAATACCATATCGTGTCAGTTCTTTTAGGTTCTCCTAATATGCACATGTGAATTATTTGTACTAGTTTCATGTATGTTTTTATATGTGTTTCAATTGTGTAATTTCAGGTGAGAAATCCTCAAATAACGATGTAATGTTCACAGAGGAGCCCAACTGGGAGGAAGAAGATGCTATAGTAAAGGGATTAACATGTATCTGTGTGGTGGGAATCGAGGATCCTGTCAGACCTGAGGTATATCTCTCTTTGTGTGCCTGCATGTGTCTCTTTGTTGGGACCACCACACTGCCTGAAAAGTTATATTCAATCTTTGCTTTTTATAGTTTTAGCTCCTATGATTATTAAGTAATTAAGCACTGGAAAACTAGCGGGCGGTTGGGCAGGAGCCGACTTTGCCCTGGTTGCTCTACGAGCTAAAGAGCGTCAGGAAGTTGATTTATTGGGGTGTCCTGTCTATGTCTTGTTAATGTATTGTGGCGTCTTCTGTGTTTCTAGCATAGCTCAGGGTGGTTTCCTTCTCCCATTCGGCTGGCACGCTGCATATGTATTTAATTGAATAACCTTAAGTACAGCGTAAAATCCCAATCAATCATCTGGAAGACTATATGGTCAGCACATACACTGTATACTATTGTTTTATGATAATTTGTGTTAAAGAAGTACACCCAGTTAGGACTATGTATAAAATCAGTCTAATAGTTTAGCCCGACGAATGGACAATCCTTGTTGTTATCTTTTATTAAAACTTTTGAAAGTCTTATATTTAATAACAATCACCTCTCACCTGCTTAAACTTTTAATGGCTTAATTTTTTGTAATTTTACGTTTGTCGGCCATAACTCCAATGTTTTTTAGAACAAAGCAACTACTGATTTAACGAAAAAATTTATCTTTACCCCGAAAAAAGCAAAAAAATTGCAAACCAAAAACTTAAATTTTAAAAACTAACTTTGAGTAAATGAAAACATGATCACTGCCATAAAATGTAATCCCCGTTTGATATCTGCACAATGCTGCAAATAACTCGTATAATAATCTATGGGGCCGCACCATGGCTCCGTGGTTGAGTGTTGGACTACAGAGCCGCCTTCACTGTACCCGGAATAGGTTTGATCCCACCTGTGAACCTTAGTTATATAAGGGAAGTTTTCTGGTGGCTGCGGAGTTTGCAGGGTATTTTTTACGAGGTTTTTTCCCGGTTTTCCACTATACACCGGCACAGAAAATTAATAATTAATATTAAGTCGTCATATAGGTGAAATAGTCTTGAGTTAAACACAAATCAAACTAACAAACAAGTAATAATCTATGTTTCAGGTACCAAGTGCTATTAAGCGGTGTCAGCGTTCAGGGATCACTGTTCGTATGGTTACTGGTGACAACGTGAACACTGCCCGATCCATCGCCTCCAAGTGTGGAATTCTCAAACCCAACGACAACTTTTTGGTGATGGAAGGCAAGGAGTTTAACAGTCGAGTTAGAGACCCCGCAACAGGGGAGGTAAACACTATTTATGACTCAATATACCATCGGACACACGTTCAGCTGGTTACGAGTTGGATTTCTGAGTCAGATTTACTGAACCCGGCTTAGATTCTAACCCCCCTGTCAAACTTAGGTGGGAAGTTTTCTGGTGGCTGTAAAAATCGCTGGGGTGGTTTAGATGGTGTGGGTGGTTTTAACAAAGCGTGGGTGGTTTTAACAAGGTTATCCTCACAACAGACTGGTTACCTAACAGATATTCATGTATGCTCAACCAAACAATGTAAAACCACTTCTGGTGTTAGGTCTGTTGGAAAGATAATGTTCCTCCAGTGCTTTATGTGACCTCTTAAATGTTACCTCTAATCAGACTGCCCTTCCATAGAGGTTGTGAAAAACATGATTTTTAGCTCTACAGAGAATTCTTTAAAAAATAAAAAAGTGTTTTAAATGAAACAACCTTGTATACGTCTTCTCTTACAGTTTAAGACAATCTGCATGTATTGCCGTTGATGCTTCATTGTAATAGCCCGTCAAAAAATAAAAATGATAATTATATTCTGAAAAGATAATGTGCATACTTTCCTCATTTGTCAATAGAAAACATTTACCTATTCACACATCAGATATCCATCTTACCTGTTTCTTCAAATTCTCAGGTATCCCAAGAATTACTGGACCAAGTTTGGCCAGAACTGCGTGTACTGGCGAGATCCTCCCCGCAGGATAAATACACACTAGTGAAAGGAATCATTGACAGTAAACTACGATCCAACAGAGAAGTGGTGGCTGTGACGGGAGATGGCACCAATGATGGACCAGCCCTAAAGAAAGCTGATGTCGGTTTTGCTATGGTCAGTATTTAAAAAAGAAAGTAAAACTGATGCACGAAGAAGTCTGAGATTCCCAAGGAAACTTGTGAACAGACCACATATTAAAAAGAAAGGCACTTAAATCCAATTCCAGTGTGATAAATATACCTGTTTGTTATCTTCCTTTTTCTTCTGTCCTTGAATTCTGTCAACTGATACCATGGATCAAAAATAAAATGTATGAGAGTGTTGGTATGTAAATAGTTCAGATCATCTTGAGCCAACATTCCTGATGGAAAGACCCAAGCACAATGATAAATTCTTTGATCAAATTGAATATTGAGAATATTAATTGAAATTTTTTTGCTAAGGTGTCTGACATAAAAAAGTTTGAATTTTTTCACTGATTTTTGGCCGACATACTGTTAAATTAACCTTTATTACCGTGGAAACCATGAAAACTCCACAGATTATGTCTTTTCTTCTAATAGCACTTTGTAAACTGGAGACACATGTAACTCATAGACATTACCCAATACTTACCTGTAATTCTCAACTCACATGACTCTTTTTTGCCTTCCTCTTTTAAAACTCATCAGATATATAATTCCATTTCTAATAGCACTTTGCTAACGGGAGATACATGTAACTCATAGACATTACCTTATACTTACCTGTAATTCTCATAGACATTACCTTATACTTACCTGTGATTCTCATAGACATTACCTTATACTTACCTGTGATTCTCATAGACATTACCTTATACTTACCTTTGATTCTCATAGACATTACCTTATACTTACCTGTAATTCTCATAGACATTACCTTATACTTACCTGTAATTCTCATAGA
>JAVFBZ010139221.1:13433-29355 GCA_032466195.1 Katharina tunicata
ATTCTCATAGACATTACCTTATACTTACCTGTAATTCTCATAGACATTACCTTATACTTACCTGTAATTCTCATAGACATTACCTTATACTTACCTGTAATTCTCATAGACATTACCTTATACTTACCTGCAATTCTCATAGACATAACCTTATACTTACCTGTAATTCTCATAGACATTACCTTATACTTACCTGTAATTCTCATAGACAATACCTTATACTTACCTGTAATTCTCATAGACATTACCTTATACTTACCTGTAATTCTCAACTCACAGGACATGTCTTTGTCTTCCTGTTTAAAAACTGATCAGATATTTAATTTAAATTAATAGATCTCAATTCGTAAATAATATTATCTGGGACATAAGATTGGGGATCGAAATCTTTATCCACCTGCATATAACTAGCACAGGAATTTGATGGAACGCCATAATTACCCCATAATTTCATTGACAGGGTATATCTGGTACAGACGTGGCTAAGGAAGCCTCAGATATCATTCTTACTGATGATAACTTCACCAGTATTGTCAAGGCTGTTATGTGGGGAAGGAATGTCTATGACAGCATTGCCAAATTCCTCCAGTTTCAACTGACCGTCAATGTTGTAGCTGTTATTGTCGCATTCCTTGGAGCCTGTGTTATTGAGGTAGGTGAAATAAATTTATACTCATATCCGTGGCTTTTTTGTTTTTTAAATTGTAGTTCAAGCTTCATTTTCCTTTTTCATATTTAGTTATGCATCACATAAGTCTTAGAAATAACGCTGGAAATAACTCCACATTGTTTGGTCGTGTCCGAGTCCATGGTTACAGCCGTCCTATAAGTGGATTACCCTTAAAGTGGAAATACCCTTGAGCACGGCATCTAAACACCAATAGTTGTATCTTAATACCCACATGTTGTTGTTGTAAACAGGACAGTCCTCTGAAGGCTATACAGATGTTGTGGGTGAACCTGATCATGGATACGTTAGCTTCCCTGGCGCTGGCCACAGAACTTCCTGGTGAAGAGCTGCTCCAGCGTAAACCATATGGACGAACCAAACCTCTTATCTCACGGACTATGATGAAGAACATTCTTGGACATTCTATCTATCAAATGGCTGTCATTTTTACCTTACTTTTTGCAGGTAAGATTCAAACCCATATGTGTATAGGATCTCATTGCCGTATCTGTCTATTTAGATGGCCAATGGCCCGCCTTCTTACCCGATGTCACTCCCACCCAGATTGTGTCTGGCATCGGGGTGGAGTTGTTATACCTTGAGTTATTAATATCACCTTATGCAAAACAAGCAAAGTTTTCTGCGTTGTTTGCTTTTTGGGTTGTCTGATAAACATCTTTTAATCTGTTTATCTGTCTGGCAAATCCGAATGAAATTGAAATTGAAATGTATTTTGACTGAATGTTTATTGTATGGCATATTCGAGAAGCTGATGGCTCCGTGGTTGAGTGTTGGACTACGGAACCCCCTTCACTGTACCCGGAATAGGTTCGATCACCATGTGGGTTAAATAACCCTTAGTACCGGCTAAAATCCCAAGGAAAGTGTTTCTTGTCCTCTGCTCATGGAGTATGGGTCTTAGTGTTATCTTCTGTTTTGAAAATTTTAAAGAAAACGTTGTCATTTGTGAACAACCTGTCTTCTTAATTCAGTCATAAGGCACAATAATAAGTGAATTTCTCTTCCTTTTGCAGGTGCTAGCCTGTTTGATGTAGACGATGGGCGGTTTGTGAAGGCACTTCATGCTCCTCCTACTGAACATTTCACTATGATCTTTAACACCTTTGTCATGATGACCCTGTTTAATGAGATTAATGCCCGTAAAATACATGGCCAGAGGAATGTATTTACTGGTCTACAGCGTAACCCAATCTTTGTAGGAATCTGGTTGGGAACAATGGTTGGACAGGTGTGTAGAACTGCAGATATTTCAATTTCTTTCTTTCACGAGTTGTTGTTGCTTAATATGGCAATGAACAAAACAAAACAACTGTTGTTAATATAAGGAAATAAAATGACGTGATTTGAAGGGCCGCGAAATCCATACCAGGGAAGCGGCCCTAAAACCACAATTTCAAACGAGTTGTTGTTGCTTTAAACAATACAAAATTGAGATGGATGAGGAATGCTTTGCCACAAGTTTCCATTTCTCTATGCTTTATAAAAATTCAACAGTTAACATGTTTGTTCTTTTTGCTCATCGAGTTGCAATTGTAAAAAATGTTCAAACACTAGTTGGTGTCAGAGCTGTAGCTAAGATTGTTACGCATGATACTGCTAAACCTAATAAGTCACTTGTCTACCTCTGGTATAGATAGGAAGTTTATTGTGGCTTGGGGGAGCCGCTCCGAGGTTGAGCGTTGGACTACGGAACCCCTTTTACTACCCGGAATAGGTTCGATACCCCCTGTGGACCTTAGGTATATAAGGGAAGTTTTTCAGTGCTGCGGAGATCGGGGGGTGGTTTTTACTAGGTTTCTTCTCGGTTTCCACCATACGCCGACAGCACAAATTAGTAAGTCGTCATATAGGTGAAATACTCTTGAGTACAACGTAAATCCCAAATCAAACAAACAAAACAAATATCGTGGCTAGGGTGATCCTGAGGATTTTTCCAACATACACCGAGCCTCCTGCGCCCTGGTGATCTCTTGAGTTTAGGGACATCATCATTGAGCCTATTTGTCATAACAATGTGATGTGGATGTTCTATAATTAAATTTCCACTGACTCTCTAATTGTTACAGATTATCATCGTTCAAATTGGAGGGCTAGCATTTAGCACAAAGGGACTTTCTGCACCCCAATGGCTTTGGTGTTTGTTCTTCGGAGCGGGTACCCTTCTCTGGGGACAGGTCAGTATACTTCAGCTTTTATTGTAGTTATTTCTTGAGTCTGTTGGTCCTTTTTGATTGATATTTATTTTACCATAAAGTCTTATACATATAAATTTGACATAACAAATAAGCATTATAAAAGACATAGATTTCGAGAAAGAAAAAAAAAAAAAAAAAAATAGTAATAAAAAAAATAATAATAAAAATTATAAGAGATGTTTCATGCGGATGCAGAACTGTCTATGAGTGTGTGTTGTTCAGTGGGTGTACTGAAAACAATCTGATACTATAGGTGGCCAGCATTTACTGCTGGCGACTCGGTGCCTGACTCTGAGGGTCGTGGATCTAGAATCTGTTCAGTATCAGAAAGTGTTATCCCAAAAAACGAAAATACTGTAATCTGGTACTGTTAGACTTCCTCTATCACTACATACTAAAACATCTGTGTCAAATCTGGTTACCTCCAGCCTTCTCACATTGTTATTTAGTCTGCAAATATGGACCTTCTAGTTCCTGGGGCCATGCTGTGGTTCAGTTGGTTGGGCTTTGGACTGCTTCACTGTGCCCTGATAATGTTAAAATCTCCCTGAGGACATAAGGGAAGTTTATGGTAACAGCTGCGAATTAATGAGGTTTCTTCACAGATTTCCACTATATACATGTACCAACAATGCATAGTTTAATATATTATTATATAAATTAACAATGATATAAATGAATAAACCTTAAGTTGCAGCCAAAGGAAGATAAAGCTTATGATTAACCCATAACTTCATAACTTTACAATTCGTGAATGTAAGATCAACAACTATTGAAGTCGGATATGTTTAACTCCGTAGAAATCATAATACATGTCAGACAATCTCAACCTGCATCGCAAGACCTCTGTCTCTGGAGTCAAACCCTGAACACTATTCGTCACAATACACCAAAAACTGCTTAATTAGTAGGAATTTGATTTGAATTATGAAACGTCCCACCTGAAATAGAAGCTATATATAGCCTTAGAAAAAGTTCTATTCTGACTCAGAAAACTAGCTCAGAATTAGCTGGGGTCGATGTTGACAATCCAAATGGCAGACTACCCAGCTCTGCTTCGTTAAGTAGAGTGATTTCACTTTGAATGCTGATTAGTCTGCATTACACATTTTTTGAAAGCCTAAGAAAAAAACTGTTTATGCATATAAAAACAGGCTTTCTATCTATGGTGCAAGTTATCAAAAGTTTTCTGTTTTTTTAATTATTGTTTCCTATTTTTCAGGTGATCACAACAATTCCAACTCACAGGCTCCCCAAGAAGATTTTCTCGTGTTTCTCACAGCCGCCTCCCGATATCTCTATGGATGATATCGAGGGCGGTGATGAGCTGCACCCACTGGAGTCGGACACGATGGGCCGACGAGGGCAGATTCTGTGGGTGCGTGGCTTAACCAGACTTCAACAACAGGTACGTCATTTTCTGTTTCCTGCCTCTTTCAAACCTGTGTTTGTACGATGTTCGTGTTTTGTTTGTGATTGTCCTGTTGAGTCTGTGACATGTGTTGACAAGTATGTGAGTGCGTGTTATGACGTGGTGGACGTCTGTATAAATGGGTGTCTCGTATTACGACTTGTAGATGTAATAGACAAATTAGTGATTGTCTGTGTTAAGTCTTTCTTTTATTGTAGTGTTTTGTATGTTTTCTTGAGATTTACCAGTAGTTATTGACAAGTGGTTGATATTGTAGTGTTGTAGTGTCATCTTTCCCTATTGTCAGCCCAGTAAAGTGGCGCTTTAGCTGTTCTGATCAAATCTTCAATTTTGTGATTTTGTTGTTGTTGTTGTTGTGGAGAAAATGTGGTGGTAGATTTGACAGATGCATCATCTAGCGGAAGTTTGTTCCCAAGGAAACAGGATTTCAGTGGACGCTTCTTTACCGCAGAAAGTTGCCTTCTACCCAAGTTATTTGAGAGGATCACAAACTTCAACAACAGGCTGGCGCTGTGAAGAATTTGATCTTGTCAATCTGTCATGGATGTGGATTTTACTATTTCAAAAAACACAAAAACCCAACGACAAAACAATCAGACTTGTTCCAGCTTTAGTGTGTAGAAGTTGGATTCAGAATTCAGAAGATACGTGATCAAAGAAACACATCCTCGACAATACAGATGATGTGTTAAATAAACAAGAGCCTCATCAAAACATACACTTTCATTCATTTCTTCAATTGTGAAATGCTCATGTTTCATTCATGCTGAATACATGCTCATTACATCATATACTTGTTTATGATAAGGTGAGTGCATTAATTGTCAAAGAGACAATTATTTTGCTTCTTCTTAAAGATACTTGATTGATTCTGTTTTCATCGACCCATGAAGCTGTTATATTTACCCCACAGTGTTTCCCTTCCTGCATGAAGTGTTCAGATGTTAAGATCTAGTCATTTTCTTTCCTTTTTAAAGCAAATTCTTGATGATTCCTTTTGAAAGAAATGCTTTTATTGTTTGGGTTTGTGCATACCCATTAAATTCGTAACTTTATTCATTTACTCAGGGGGAATATGAGTTGTTTTAACCCTTGTTTTAACGATTACCCGGTTTTCCAGGCTCACTGAAAACGCATTGCATGCTTACTTACTACATTCAATTCTTATCAAGTTCGTTTCTCCTGGAAGCTCTTTGATTTTTACTTTATGGTACCTTGGCTTTTATTTCATTTTTTATCCGTTAATTTTCTTGTTATTTATTACATACTAATCGTGAAATATTCCATGTGTATAAAGACATTGACTAGGTGTAGTGTAAAGGTCAGTTGGAAATTTGTTAGGTTGTGTTGTGGGGGGAAGAGTCTGTCGTCTTGGTGTGGGATTCCTACGGTTGACTCGATCCACTGTTCTCTTTTGTTTCACAGCTGAGAGTGGTTCGAGCTTTTAAGAGCACTCTGGAAGACTTGGAAGAGAAGAGGAGCGTTCACAGTTTTCACAGCTTTCACAGTTTACGTAGTTCGCGTAGTCACCCAGGTCCTCGACCTATCAGTGAAGAACTTTTCCACACAGAACTCCATGTTTGCTCCTCGCGTAACGGACGTAATTCCTACACCAATAATGTAGAGACGACGGCCAGCACGCCAGTCGAACCCTCTCTTAAGTCTAAAAGCCTCTCTTTTGAAAATGTGCCGCTGGTAGAGAAGCAGCCGTCACCACTTTTGGCCCCTGTAAATCCGGTTCAACTAACCGCAGAGTCGCCTCCAAAGACAACCAACCACTCTGCTGATGTGACCTGTGTTCATGAAACTTCTATATAAAATGTTCAGAGTTATCTCCCTTTGACACCAGGTGGCATTGCAAGCACTCAGCATTAATTAAAGACTTACAAAGAAATACTTGGTTATGTTTGGCCTATGCCTGGTTCATATGGAACAAAATCTGAATCTTATGATGCAATAGTCTGTTTTCATATATGATTTTCCTGTTAGACTGTGCGTAAGCTTTGTATGCTCTCTTTATGGTTAGAATCGAGTATGAGGCAGAAAGATGTTTAAATTGTTGTATAAAATGCTCATGAACACACAAAGGAATTCATTTGTGAACAAAACATTCACTTTGTCTTCATTTCTATTTTGTACTCTTTTAATTCATTTTTGGTGTCCTAGAATTTTTTACTTGATACATTCCATAGGATTTCTGATTGAAGATAGATATATTTTGTGCAAAACTGGTGTTGTTTTAGAACTCTTCTGTCTGGTGTCGTTTTCTTGTTGGTATAATCACCATGTTTTCACTGTCCTAATTTCCACATGGTTCCTCGCCGATGTATGTGTCTGACTTAAATGTGCACTGTGTATTCCATCAACATACATCCTACCCATCTTTGTTATGATCTATGTGACCGTTTGTATTTCATGATATTTATGGCATTGTTTCTGAGCACTTTTTCAAAATTGTTACAAGTTTGTCTCATGGTAAAATAAGTGTTGGCCACTTATGTTTGTCTTCGAGTAAGGTGATTGTATTATTTTGAGTTTTGGGCACTTTTGAACAGTATTTCTTATTTGTTGATAATCTATCAGTCGTGATAGGACAGCCATTTAAACTTTGTTTCTTCTTTACATTCCTGTTTTATTAATAAATTGAGTCTTTGGAGGGTTTTGAAAAATATCCTTATATTTATTTGTTGACAATGCTTTATTAGAAGATATACACTAATCATTTTAAAACATTAGATTAATGTATTTTGTGTTGATTTAAGGCCTCTGCACATCCCTCACTGCTTGTTTGTGTTTTTGAGATTTTCACAGGCTTTTTTACCTGTTTACCCACCGTTTCCAAATCCAATACTCACCTATGCATTTTTAGGTGTTGCTGTTCAAATATGATTGATTCATATTTTAAGGACTTTGTAAGGCTTAACTGAATGCCGCATTCTCAGGTTGCAAGAGCCGCAGCAAACCAGATATTCAGCCGCTACATAGAAAGTAGTTATTCAGCCATTGAAGATTTCCTTTGAAGACTTCAGACTTAATGCCTATGTGTGATACAGAATTATTTGACAATCAAGACATGAGGCTTTGTTTGAATTCGTTAATACTAGAATTAAGGATCAAACAAACCATTTAATTAAATCATTAAAAAAGGTTTAAATTAGTTGTTCCCCAAACATTTCACATGACCTTAATCTTCATGTTTTTTTTCTCTTTTGGAGTGTGGTTTTCAAGAAATATTACTGGAAACCAAATTTACCAAATTTGCAGAAATCTATCTGATAAATTTTCTTAAAATTTTCACGTATATGAAATTATCTGCTAGAAAACCAAAAAGGATTTTTTATTTTAGGCACTGATGAAACAGTGTCTTTGAAATTTATTGAATTTTATCCTTGATGTGGTCTTTTCTGTTTGGTAAGTCATATGATACCAGTGATCAAATCAAGAAATGATGAGCGAGGCAAATTTCTCCCGCTTTTAGAATAAATCATCTTTCTATGATGACAAGTATGGTTGTGTTAGTCGCTGCCTACTATTGGAACACTGCCACCATGTTAATGAAAGTCCTTTGTGCCATCAATCAATCAATCAATCAATCACTCTTTGATGATACATGATGATTACTACACTCCTGTCATTAAAATGAACTTTTTGATCTGTAACATTTGTGACAATTTGTTTTTTAAGAAATCATGATAATTTAAATTGATCAGCAGTTGAGGTAAAGACATTGATACATTGATGGCCATAGCCTGTCTACAGTTTACATATGAATTGGTATTGTTAGAATTGCTACATGTAAAAATATATATTAATTTATACATTTGATTCATTCCAATGATTTAATTGAACAAAGGGTTCTCTTTCATGGATGCTGTCTTTTCAGAAGATTGTTGCCTAATCTGCTGTTCAGTTAATATGAAAAATACATTCCTGGATTAATTTTGTCATCATGACTTATGTGTTCAACATATCCATTTCTGCTCTGAGAAATTGGGCCATTTGGCCACCTAAATAGCTCCATCATATTCTTCCATTGAAATTTGATACATTTTGATGAGGAGCTGTTGGTTTGGGCTAGTGTTTGATAGATACATTCCGTCATCTGTTTCTCAAACATTGTTGTTGAGTTTAAGTTTAGATGTGTTCTTTAAAATGTATATGAATTAAATAGGGGTTAACCAAAGAGGGCCAGTGTATATATTACAATAAATAACACTCAAATGTATTTAATCAACAAAATCACTAGCTGAAGGTGATTTATGTATTTACTTGAAAGACAAGGGTAGTATTTGTTTACACACAAGCTTTTGGGGTGAATTTCCTGTATATGTTGGATTAGCCGGTACAGTTACTAGCACTGTGCAACACCATAAACACGAGATAGCCACTTAATTGAAGGATAGCAGCTGGACTGTAACAGATGTTTGCAATAAAGTATATCCTGTCAGGACACCAAGGTCACATCACAATGACATAAAGGTCACAGTTGATGTCGTCTCTCAGTTGCGTATTTACTGTTGAATAAGGTAGTGATATTATCACATAATAATCAAGGAGTTTGATCTGGAATAATCGGGGTTGTAGGGTGAGAAACACTAATTGCCAAGAAAAATACAAACTGCATATTAGGGAAGGCTTTTTGTCTCGGCTTTTTTGACAAAATAGTGCAATATAAATATTTAGTTTTTTTAAACTGGACTAAGCTTGAATATGTTTCTAAAGACTACAAAACAGTAATAAGCTGTCATTTTGTTCTGCGGGATAAATTCTCAAAGTGTTTTGTGATTTGCTTAGGAAGATGGTTATTTTTCACTGGACACAGTTTTGAGATTTAGTTTAGTTTCTAAGGTCTAATTTTGTTCTGGTGGATAAATGTATGTCTCCTTCTTGAATAACTGGGTACAACGTTACCGATACCTTGATACATTCTTGTGATACAATTTAGCCAAAATGGTCTGATTTCGTTGGTTAAATGTTTGTCTGCATTTTGATTAGCTTGGCCACATGGTTATTTTTTACGGGATACATTCTTGTGATATAATTAAGCTAACAGGATCTAATTTTTTAGAGCCAGTAGATAAAGTTCTGAACTGAGGGATGAGAGTAGTAGATTTCTGCTTCTGTGAATCCGATCTGATGTGTTATAGTACACAGTTTTGTACTGTGATAGTTGGTGATCTATTTGTGATATAATACATATGTAGATATATATTTATATTTAGTGGTGATATGTCAGCTCTTCTATTTGTGTGTATATGTACAAAATGATTCATTAGTACTGCAACAAGATAATGTAGGAATTTATTTTGAAATTCCTTTTATGTGTACATGATGTAAATTTGTATGTTTAATAATCTATCAAATTCATTAATTACCAATTAAATTTGTCACATTTTTGTGGTGCCTATTTTCCACGGTGCCCACTGTTTGACCCGAGTGCATGTGAACTGTAGCAGCTTTCATCGAGACACAAGAACCTACAGCTTAGACAACACTCCCAAAAACACTTTTATTGTGTGAGAGTAATAATAACCTGGAGTACGAAACGAGCCATTGACACACACGTTAACGGCAATGAGGTTTCTCAGAGCCCTGATGCCATGTCATGTGACTTAGACTGCCCAGCAGGAGATTTTCGTTTGTTTATAAGTTTTTGAATCTACTGACTAATCAGCAAGCGGATTACATCTTTACATTGTGTATAACAAATTACCCATGATTCCCAATCAATTCAATTCGTCTAAGCAACCACAGTTTCACGCTCGAGTGCACATCTTTGTTAATCCAATTTAATGAAAGCTACACCATTGATGTGTGTCAATGGCTCGTTTCATCCGTCAGGTAATTTGACTTCTGTTGGCGCTCCATGCCACCATTGCAGCCAAGTTTCTTCTGTGCACTAGACATGACTATTCACCTCTGTCACAAATTCATCGGACTCATGGAGACGCAAATAGTTTCAATAATTGACCTGTTTGAAATACTTGTAATTAAATGCCAGCTATAATATTGGCATAATTTTTCTTCAATACATTAAATAGAGCATTACTAGCTGATGAATAACCTACACAAAGTAAGAAAATAATATTAATTGTGATTCAGGTTAATTGCAAATGATTGACTTTTAGTCTGTGGCATTAATGTACATTTTAAAGATTCAAAATACATATTCTGTGCTTAATTCTATCAAAATGCTACACACAACAATACAACCATATACAACAATTCCCACAATAGTGTTGTGGACTCAGGTAGAACTATCACAATAATCAAACAAGACACAATAAACAACAATGTCTCAAAGGGTCTTGTCGCTGGTTACAGTGATGTTAAAAAGGATCTCTGAACCCCATTCCAGACAGTCGTATAAATGCTAGTTTTCCAGGGACTATGAAGATCTTAGGGTGGTTTGACTGTTTTCTTGGGGTTTTCACCCAAAGCTCTCAATACAAATTGTTTATACAAACTATAGAATACAATGGAGAAAAAACCCGCCAAAATGTCAAAAGACCAAACTGCAAAGTCTCAGTGTTTTGATGAAATTGAAAGTCCTGGCGCCAATTTCACAAAGCCTTTGCGATGTTTCAAACACACAGTTGTCATGGCGACACAATACCTTCAGCACTGTGCATCATAGAAACTATGTATGCGTAAATTTGTGAAGGCTTCATGAAACCCTCCCCCAGGTTAGGAACGAGGCCTATAGCTGAGCTGTTTGGTTCTTTATATAGATTGAATTAATTTGAAATGCACCGTTTGTTTTTTTGAACTTACAATTTCTTACACTTTGAATAAAACAACATGTTTATCACCATTTTGTGGTCACTTGAATTTCTTGTCTTTTTCTTACTGAACTGGGTCTCAGGGATATGATTGCCTTTGAATCATTTAATATGTGTCCCTGCTTCCTTATAAATAAACGGTACATTTACATTCTCCAAAAAGAGAAAAAAAGTCTTGTCTTGGCTGCGTTGTTCTGCCTTCTAGCACTGCTCAGTTGGCACCACAGCTGATTTGATGTCTGGGACACAACTTGTAGGTCATATATTGTGAAATAGAGAAGTCTTATGTTAAAACTTGTTGAATCTCTTTTATAGTTATAGCTGTTTTGGTGGAGTTTATTCAGTAAGACTTTGATAAATATTCAGAAAAAAAAGGATTAATAAGGGTGGAAAATTGCTTTGGGCAATTGACATTAGTACTTGTGTGTGGTTTTGGGTGAATGAAACAATTTGTGTGTGTGTGCATACAACAAATGTGTGCGTTTGTGTGTGTGCGTGTATGTATACAACAAATGTGTGCGTTTTGTGTGATTTCTGAACAATTGCTTGTTAGCATCCCCTGTTTGTGAATCTCTGTTGAAACTATCAACCTATCTACTCAACTTGATTCGTCTCCTTTAATATATGATTTTATATGACCTTTCAGATGGTCAAACTTTTTAAAATTATAATTTCCATGTTATCCTTCAAGTGTGTGGTTTCTTTTCTGTTCCTACATGTAGATCTGATATTTTGTTTTCTTTATTTTTGTTGTTTTGCATTCCTTTTAGTTTGATCCTTTTTGTCATTTTATCCTTGTTTTTCTGTTTGTTTCTGTTTTTCAGATTCGTGTAGTTAATGCTTTTCGCATGGGTTTAGATATGCGGTATGACAGCCACAGTATGTCTTCAGTCCATAGCTACCAATCGCTCCAAAATTTAAGGATGAACAAAAAAGCTTCACTTGCTCTTGCGAACCCCCCTTCGGAAACAGGGGACTCAGTGGCAGGCGGCCAGGAAATGACAAAACTTTGAGTTTCGTAGCGCGCTTGGAACATGAAAAATCTCCATGTTACAGATGGCAGCACCCAGTAAAAATTGACAAGCAAATGTGGAAACTATGTATAGCAACATTTAGTGTCAGTTAATAGTTCTTAGAAGATCATAGAAATAGCTACATTGATTTTCTAGCCAAACTATGTTTTCATTTGTATTTTGTTCTTACTTTCTATTGGCTATTAGGTCATAAAAAGCTCATTATTTACCTATAACAGTATATCCAAAAGCTACTAAACTAGACCTCAGGGCTTCTACCTGACTTCTGTTTGGATGCTATCATATTTTGTAGTTTTCTATGTGGATATTTACAGTACACTTGACTTTAGTAGGTATACTGAATGCTGTAGATATATTTAGTGATACTGTATTTTTGTTTCATTATTGCGCTGGGCTTGAAATATAACTCACTCCAACTCAATCCCCCCTCACCCATCATCCAGCTCGAATTCCATTCTGTGTTGTGATTTTAACATCCTTTTTTCTTTGTTGGGACTCTTATCCTTGTTCTTTTTACTAGTTTTGTATTAACTTTATATAAATCTGCCAATAGATATTCTCTATTTTTGACCTTACATATATACCTTTTTTCACTGCCTGCATGCTCTCACCTGTGAAACAGCTGATTTTTTTTCGTTCACTCTTACTGCCTTAAACTATTTAAGCTCTATTATATTCTCTAACATTTGCAGCTGATATTAAATTTCAGATCTGAGGGTTAATGCCTTGTTGAGTTGTTACTAAATTACAAAATTAGTTTTAATATTTATTGATCTAGGGTCTAAATAAGAAAGAAAAAAAATTGTAGAAAAGACTTTGTCCAAATCCAAAGAGTTGAAAATCTTGAAAAATTAAAAAGCCTTTGGCAAGTTTAATGAAAATAATTAAAGTTTATTTGTTTGGTAAATTTCAATTGATTTCTTGTGTAACTTTAATTAAAACAAACTTAAATATGACTTCAAACATGAATACATATTTGTATCAGGATTTCTCCTTGTTTAGAGAGTGGTAATTTCTTGAAATATACTTTAAATTCTTAAAGAGTCTGAATAAACACATAAAATTAAATACTGATGATGAGAAGGATGGAAATCTATGGAAAAATTGTATATATGGCAAAGTAATTGTGGATAGAATCTGAAGAGATTAATGCCAAAGGCAAAATGCTTCCAAAGTTGGCAAAGGAGAAGTTTCATATGTGTTGATCGGAAATTTGACTGAAATATGCTATCAAATTTAGTGTTGATTTTATCAAAATCAATTGTATCTCTTTGTTATTTGTGACTGAAAGACTTCTGACAACTGTAGAACAATACACTAATTAAATTCAAATTTCTTGTCAAAATGAGGAAATTCTTATAGTTTCTTTATATTTATCCCAAACACTAATATCGATATTAGTTGATAATAAATACAATCATATGCTTACACAGTAATTGAAAACAAAAATATATTAAACATAAAAGCCCAATGATTTGCTCATTTAACATTCTTCTTTTTTTTCGTAATATATTAAATATTCAAACCATACTCTTAAATAACCAAATTATAGACTATTTATGCATTTGAGTTTTGTATTAACCTATGCCAAATATATACACCACCTAATCAGTCCTTTAACAGAACATATTGTAATGATGATAACTATATCAGAACTTTAGTTTAACAACAAATGTAAGATTGAAACAAATAACTAATATATTAATAACTCTACTTTGAAGTCAAATTTATAAGTGGCATAAAAGATCTCCCAAATAGGGCGATTTTTATATAAATATATATAGAACATTAGCTGATTTATTGGCTTTATTTGGTTGATATCCCTGTGCCAGTTATACAAAAACATTTTAAAATACCGGTATGTACATTTTTTTTTTACTAAATCTCTCTGCTTTTGGAACTAATATCTCAATACTTCTTAAAATAACCTTTCCTTTGATAAAGCCAAGTGTATTCCCTATTTATATATTAGCTATTTTCCAGTTTTTACAACGATATTTGAGAGGGAAATAAGATGTTATTTAGCTGATGTGCATAGCCTATCCATTCCTGGTAAATTTATTTTTGCGAAGTTTGCTTGTATGTGTAAATTTCTGGACATGTATGAAAAACAAAGACTTTGTACAAATAACCTGACTCTCTTTTTGTATATGTAGAAAAGTTTTGTAAATTTCTAATTGAGAATTCATCATTTGATGTCAGTTAAATTGAATTGTTTCTTTTATTAACAAAGACTTTGGATTTGTATATGTTCTGATATTCAGGTTGAAAAGGCCTTCATTATTTGGGGATAAAGCTTTTCTTTTAAGAACAGATTAGCATAATTTTTCCTGATGCACTTTAGGTATTAAACTTGTTATGTACAAACAGCACCTGGTGAAAAGAGTTATGTAAAATTTCTTGTAAACCACCAAACACAATGTTGTCTGTCCTCTGTAAATTGCAAAATATTGAAGGCTATCAGTTTTTGTACAGCTACTTGTTTGCTATAAAATGTTAGTAAATGAATGACATGAAAAAAAGTACAAATTTGTAAATTTTAATATCATTGCTTAGTTGTTGTTTTTTTTTATTGAAAGTTGTAGATATTTTTTCCAGGTGTCAAATTATGTTTTGGCATTGGAATATCCTTTGTGAAATTCCTTTTATTTGAAATTGGATTGTGTTGAAAAATTAACACCTTTTCTCTTTTTCTACAATATGCTAAATACAGAAACTTTTAAAAATATTTCTTGTCAAGAACATTGTTTGAAAATGTGATGGTGAATTCCTTAATTTTGTTTCCCAAAATTCTTTTGAACATAAATTACTCCCCCCAAAAATTTATAAAGAAATCCTGCAGTGAATTTGACATGTGAAATTTTCACTTGAAATGACTTAACTGGAGAATTTTCCTGTTGCCAAATCATTGAACACCAGTTGAAAATTACAGGCCAAATCATTGAACACCAGTTGAAAATTACAGGCCAAATCATTAAACACCAGTTGAAAATTACAGTTTGAGTTTTTTAACATTTTGTGTATGCCTTATTTCGTAAGTCACATCTTAAGTTTTTTTAGTAATGTAAGGTTTTGTGTACAGTAGAGTTTGTCAAATTAAAGGGAGATAAGTGATGAGTGGACTGCTCAGTGATGTTTATATTATGTATGTATATCTCTCTCTCAACACATTGGCAATGTAACTATAGAAAACAATGTATCATCACTTCACCCCCACTGTTACTTCAAATGCATTATTATTATATATGGTCGTTTTTACGAATAAATAAATTTTAAACATCTGTTTTATTTGTCTTTTTTTCTTGGCATTAAGCTACATGGACAAAATATTTAGAAACAATTTGGAATTTGTTTTCGACTTTAGGTGTTGAAACACTTAAATCTAAATATCTCCAAATGCAAGGAACCCAACTGTTTGTTTAAAACCCTACTTTTTTGGTGTGACTGATGACCTGCATAGGCAATCAACCATGTGCGTGAATAGCTTTCATGAAGTATACTGTAAGACTCAAGAAGAACAATATCGCGTTAAACAAATCATCGATGAGAGATTGTAACGTTAACAAAGGTTTCAACATGGCAAAAGAAGTAAAGGTATTTAGATAATACTAATTTGACTATTGAAATGGAGATATAAATATTATTTAGGTAATACTAATTTGACTATTGAAATGGAGATATAAATATTATTTAGGTAATATTAATTTGACTATTGAAATGGAGATATAAATATTATTTAGGTAATACTAATTTGACCATTGAAATGGAGATATAAATATTATTTAGGT
>JAVFBZ010139221.1:29455-42304 GCA_032466195.1 Katharina tunicata
CTAATTTGACCATTGAAATGGAGATATAAATATTATTTAGGTAATACTAATTTGACCATTGAAATGGAGATATAAATGTTATTTAGATAATACTAATTTGACCATTGAAATGGAGATATAAACATTATTTAGGTAATACTAATTTGACCATTGAAATGGAGATATAAATATTATTTAGGTAATACTAATTTGACCATTGAAATGGAGATATAAATATTATTTAGATAATACTAATTTGACCATTGAAATGGAGATATAAATATTATTTAGGTAATACTAATTTGACTATTGAAAGACTTAGAGGACTTTCACTGGAGAAGGAAGCACGGAAAATTCACTTATGAGTTACTAAAAAAAACACTCATTTAGGGTAATATTATTTTATCATAAATAATCTGATCTAATTCATGACTAAAGTCGCATTCGTTTTGGCTTTAAGTGGATGTGCCAATGTCCTAAAACCAGGCATCTACTTCATGTGAGTGAAATGATGCAGGGTACGAAACTAAACACCTGCACATACAAATCTAGATGGATGGTTTCTGTTGCTTTAATCATTTGTGTTAATATCAAAAGCTGAACAAATGCTGACTGATCCTAAAGAGCTCAAACTAAAGAGGATCTGGTCATAATCCCACTAAGGATCGATTTCTTGAGGCAGTGATTACTACTGAATCCCCAATTAAATAGTTGACCTTTGACCTAACGAGCAGGTGAATACACGAGACAGTTTGATAGTGTTTACACAACAAGGGCTTAAGTCAGTGTAAATAGCAACCATTGGTTCGAGTTAGTTATCGCATCACGAATATGTTCCTTAGTTGTTGCATTTATCCGGGCAAACCCTAAGTTCTCAGGTAGTGTTACTAAATATCAGATGCATATTCACCAATTAAATACTAATAATTACTTTCTATCTGGAAAGATTGGACAGCCTATGGTTTCACGATGACAACGTTAAAATAATGTTTAAAAAAAGACTTGTGATCCAAGTGAATTCAATGGCAATTATCAGTTAAAATGAAATTGGTAAATTTTGTTTAAAAATAAAAAAGTGTGAGAACTTCACAGTCGAGATAAACGGTAAGAAATGCTGATTGGAGGTGTGTTATTGTTTGTGCGACTTAATGGGCACTGCACCGGCACTTACACTAAATCTGGTACTCTCCCTTAAAAGTCTGTTCAAGTGAAGTTGTAGAGAAATTTGAGAAGCATGGCGATTTTCTAGATATTTTCTTTTACTACCCTCGACATTGGACTGGCAAAATAGTTGCATTTGTAGCGGTAAAGACAGAAACTGAGAAAAGCTTATCACTGTCTTGTTCCTACATGTACACGAAATGAGTGAAATGGTGTTATTTAAAATGTCGACCAACTTAGCACCAATTTTGATTTTAATGCACATCGACTTGTATTTTGTTTTTTTTCTACAATCAACTACCATCACAATAGTTTGTTCTGTTATCGAAACCTTTGTTTTGACACAGCAAACACTTGCATGGGTTTATCTTTTTTTTGCTTTCCATTGATTTTTGTTGCGTGTAACTTTGTTGTGGCTTGCTTTCCTTTTCCTTTGTTGATGTTCACACCATTCCACCCGGTCTGTATGTTGTGGATGTTTTGTCTGGAAGGCTGTTGTCATCGTCTTAATTTGGTGCTTTTTTTTTTCTGATTTCAGATTCGTGTTGTAAACGCTTTCCAAATGGACTTAGATTCACATATGGACAGTTACGACAAACGTAGCCGGCCTTCAGTTATTAGTCTTCAATCACTACAAAGTCAAAGTCGTGCTGTTTCTAAAAAGCCGCGGCTGGCGAGCTCTCCTGAGGCGGAGGAAGGAACAGGTGTGAAGCCTTGGTATTCTTGGTTCAGTCGCAGTGAAAGCATACCTTACGCTGACGAGTCTCCTTGATTTCCCCCACCCCTTCAGCTAGCCTAGACAATTCCTCTTCCACCACCCCTCACCCTGTCTCCCATAAACACTCCAAAAACCCTACTCAGGAAATTATACAATGCTTCAAACAAAAGGAAAAAATGGAAGACAAAAAAAAGATGTTAAAAAAAAAATCAACAAAAATTTTATAAAAAAAAATTGCGAAAGGAAAGTTAGCAAAGAGGCTGTTAGGAAATTTCCAATTTGTTTTGTAGGCCTGGCTTGCATCTCCATTGTAGCTCTCAATGCATGCCCATGTGCACGTTTAATTCCTTGGCTATCATGCATTGCTTGATTGCATGAAATCCTTGTTCTGTTCCTGCATTTAGAGCATTTTCAACACCTTTTCATTCACTATCATAGTTGCATTTTGAAATTGTACCAATGATTTTTGAAGTGTATTGGCCTTAACTATTTATGATGTATTATATACGTCAATGGGTATATATTGTATATTTGTACATATATATGTATTTATTTCTTTATACAAATATGTACACTTATTAATATATATATATATTCACACATATATATATATTACTGCATACAAACAAATTGGATGTCTTTGTAAATATTGCTGTTATCTTTGCATGGACCCACCCACCCATGACTTGTTATTCCTTTACTCTTCCATATTTGGAAGATAACTCTTCTCAATCAGCCACCAGTTGGTTTTCTGTTTCTTTAATACTATGATATGAAATGGTACTGTTTTGTAACTAAATTTCTATTCTTAGCAGTATGAGCTGTTTTCAACTATTTCTCACTAATACCTTCTTTGTCTGATAACAAACTTTATCTCTAAGAATTTTATTTGGCTTGAAATATTTCTAGATCATAATCTATTTACCAATTGCTAGCATCCAATTTTTGAACTTTTAACAATTTTTAAGAGCATCATGGTCAACTTCAAATGGTAAAATTTGTAATATACTTCGGCTTTATTATGCAATATTTACCACTTACCAGCATGACTTTTTTGTTTACTCAAAACTGATATGTGCCGCTATAGGCAAATTGGTCTACAAAGTATCTTTTATCATCAGGGTAAGATCCTGGGTTGTCATACTTGTTTCCAGTGTCGTGTCTTTTTGCTCCATGAATTAGACTGGCACGTCGTAATATGATTGAAATAAAACCTTAAGTACGGCGTAAAACCCCAATCAAACAAACAAAATTGCTAGAACGACATGCCTTCACGGCAGTAATTTTTGGCATAACTTATGCATGTTTCAGGAGCCAAAGTATATGGATATTTTGATGAACGAACAAATCAGAAAAAAAATATTGATCAGCTTTCCATTTTTACAGAATTCTGTAAAAAAAAAAGCCCTAAATTTTGTAAAATCATAACAAAGATATCAGTCTAGGATTTTACAGCTCTGATAAATTTTTGGTACTATAAAATTAATTATATTTTAACTTGGTGTTGGTTGAGAAGAGTTATATCAAAATCACATTTAACCAAATTTCAGCGTGAAGTTTCGTTTTTTTGCAGAAAATTCTCTTAGTATAAGTTTGTGTTCACGTGCTGTATTTGCTAGTTTTGCACAGTACTGTTGAGCTCAAATTTGTCAAAAGTGCAACGATTTTTTTCAAATTCCTTTTCACTGAACTCATGATCGGCGGAATTTGGTATTTAGTGATTTTCCCACCCACCCCTTCACCTCCTTGTTACCCCTTTAACACTGTTTACACTTTATTGAAATGATTAATGATCTAATTTATGCAATTGAGATATTTTATACCTACTAAAAACTATACTTAGTTAGACCTTTTTAACATCAGCTTTTGTGAGGTATAAAATTTCCCCCCTTTATCAGTGATCTATAATTTATTTGATGTTTAGTTGTACGTACATAAAACATGGCCAAAAAACAATTAAACTAAACTTAAAACGAAAAGGAAAGAAAAAACAACAACATGCTTTTCCGTAACAAATGAACTTTTTAATGAACTTCATAGAAAAATGTTGCACAACTCGGTACCCTATTTCTGTTGTTTTCTTAAGGTTTTTTTGTTAATATTTGACGTTTTAAAGTCTACATTGCCAAATCTCCCCACGTACACATTATCACCCTGTGTCGCTGAATGTTATGAACCTATAAAGGTTGAATCAAGTTATGAACCCATATACACTGTGCACAGCCCACTCGGGAATCACTATTCACCTTAACCCCATTGACTTGCTCACTCACACTGAACCTTCACACTATGTTTACTCACCTTGGCTCACTCAGCATGTGGTATTTGATCATTTTATACAGCACTGTCACACCAAATTTCCTTCAGTGATCTCTAAACTGGTCTGCATATTTTTCAAACTTTCCGTTCCAGTTTGTATAAGAAAACGGTGACCAGAAGTTTCATAGCTTAAATAGCTAACAACACAACTTTTAGGAAGCTGTCCATCTTTGTTGTGTGCACAACTGATGGAGAAAATCGTTGTGATGTCAATCTCGACAAACGAGATTCAGGAGTTCCAAGTCTGCTTTTGGCTAAGTTTAAACAAGTTTGTGGGAGAGTTGCTTGCCCACTAAACCAGCTCAGCTAAACTTAACTATGGTGTAACACACCAATCAATTAAAGTTTCCATTTGGGTAAAGTTGTGGCACTTTAATAATAGTTAAATAAATAAATTTTTAAAAAAATAATGTAGATTGATATATCTACAATGACAATTCACGGTTTGAGAAGATGAATTGGATTTATATAAATTTAATGGAATGTAATTGGAAATATTTTCTTTTCCTCGTCTGAAAAAACCCCCAAAACAAACAACTTCCACATCATTTTGAAACTTGTCTTTGTCTTGTCTCCATCTTTAGTTTTCACCATGCCATAGGAGTGAGCCAATGTGAATGATTTAGATGAAAGGTTCATTATTAATTATTCATGATATGCCCATTAATAACATTATTTATCCACTTTAATACATTGGAAATATTTATATAAGGGACAACTGCTTTTTGAAATCAAACAAATTTCTAAATATTAAAATTTTACACCTCCCTCAAAAACTATACAAATGCTTGCATTCATTAAAAAAATCAACTAGCCTCCGTAGGTATGTTTCTAGCTTTACTTTAATCATTAAATAGAGTCATCAGTAGGTTCAAGGTAATGACAAACAACATTGAATTCTTATCAACTCTGCCTACAATACCAGGCATAAGTTTGTGTAAATATAGCTTTGCCTAATGACATCAAGTTACCTATAAAAATATGATTCCATTCTTCTGATAATATTTAGTGGCTTGCGTCTCGGATGTTTGAAAAAAAAAGATCTGTAAACACATCCAAAAAGTTTATTGGAGAAAATTTCATTCCTTTTTTTGTGTTTTGTTGAATTTTGATATATTAATCTGCCGTCTTTTGCACAGTAGAGCACAAGTCAACTAATAACCTGTCAATCTTAGTACACAGCATCTTGTGGCACTAATTCACTATTCTACTAACATGTTCTACTGAAATTCATTGTTAAAACGTAGTGCATGCTAAGATCCTTACAGTAGAGCCAAAGAAATTCTACTTTCACTGAAAGCTCGCAGCCTTGTGCCCTTCTGTGCGGACGAAATGTTAATACCTATCTATTAGGCGTTGAGAGTGAAGGTAACTCAATTTTTTAACGAGGCATTGGGCCTATTGCTGTGTCAATTTCAGGCGTTGATTCCTCGGCGAACCGAATTCAACTTAGTAAGGAGCTCCAGCCAACTGCGGAGGAGCTGAACGAAGAGCCGACAAAGCTTTAATTGACCGCTTAACATCTCGTAAAAGCAACGTATCTTGTGAAATTTACCAGCCGGTGGCCCTTCGAAGAGATTTGCTAGATGCTTACACAGTCGGCCAAAATTGAGGCTTGTCCTCTAAGAGGGTGTCAGTTGTGGATCCAATCTGGACAACTGATCTTTGAGGATAGTGAAATGCTGACTTATTCCTTGGTTCTAAGTGACATGCCGTTACAATCCAAACTATAAAGTCATCTGTTGCTCATGACTTTACAGAGCGGGTCTGTAGCACTTTTTACACAAATTTATCTTACAAAAACTTTTAGGAAAAGGGCATAGCTAATAATTGATATATATATATATATATATATATACTGGAGACATTGTCTCTCTCTCATATTTATGTGTATATTGTTGGCTTTAGAATTATACGGTATTAGTTGAACAACCGGATTGGAGAAGAATAAAGCTGAACGCTGCCATGTGAAGAACTGCATGCTTTAACACCTATTGTTTACTGAACTGTCTTTGGCTTCATCCTGTATGCTGCTTGTCCCCTTTCAGTTTCACTTTCTGCTGCTCACCACTTTATCCGGCTTGCTTTCCTCTTTATTTTTTTCAGTTTTCCTAATTTTATTAACCATCCTTAGATCACCATATTTCAATTATTCATTACTGTATTTCTGTGCTATTTACTCAATATAGTGATCACTTATGTACAGAAACAACAATAAAACTTGCTTTTTGATTTTTACCCTTTTCCCAACTCCGAAAACCATGAGTCGGCTTGACCTAATCTCAAAGTCTGACTTCCAACAAACCTGTTCCTTCCTGTGTCCCAGAAAATGGCTACCTGGCGAAATAACTCAACTACAATACAGCCGATTCAATCCTAAGGGAGAGCAATAAATTCACAAATATTGTTTTCTGTTCAAGTTTAACTTTGTCTGGGCTGATAGAAAGAAAACAGCACTGTGTACTGTACAGTTAAAAGAGAAAAACCTCTTAACTTACCTCATCAATGATAATTGTAACTTTTGAAAGAAACGCAATGTTTGCTACGTCAACCAAGACTACTGAAATGAAAAATTCAAAGACTATTTTCCACTGTAAGTTAACAATTGGCTGATACTCGTCTTCAATATGGTCGCTACGTTTGTTCGCAGGCAGTTGACATCTTCATATGAAATTATGTTTTTTTTGGCTTAACCTGCTCAGTGGTGTAGTTTGGATTCAGTTCTTTTATTTTATTCGTCCCTCTTCTCTTATTTATTTCTTCGTTTATTTTTGCTGATTTTTTGTACATGTTATGACATTATTCATTAATTTTTTAAAATAATTCTGTGTCACCCATCAGGTAAAAAGTTTGGTTATTCTTCCATCTTTATACTTTGAATTTGTCTTTGTATATTGTACTCCATGTAATAAAGATTTAATTTCTTTTAATGCTTTTTCTCTACATTTTTTTGTTACCATATAGAGCATCTTAACACTTTTATAGATTGTACATATTCAAACTATTGTACCATCTGAACTTTGGAGAAAATAAAACTAAATTGTCTTTTAGGACTAAAGAAAAAAAAAAGTTTTTAATTATGAGAAATTGAAGATATCTTAGAAAATGTTACTGGAAATTCATGTTTGTTAATATTTAAATGTCTGTTGTTAAGCCCTTTGGTATAGCTCCTAAAACATGTTGCTTTCGACAAATTTACTATTTCCATTCAGTATATCATTAGAACTGAGTTCAATTAACACGTGAACAAATGTATTTTTCTTTAAGCTTTTTTGCATTGTCTTGTATTTTGAATTTACAATTTTCCTTGATTCTGAAGTCTGTATTTTATCTAGCTGTTCATATAAATGCACTGTGAATATAACGGACACACTCAAATTATGAACGATGTACAAACTTTCGTTCTTTTTACTGGAAATGTAGTAAGCATATTTAATTTTAATGATTGAAATTGAATTATTCAAACAATATAGCCATTTTGTACTATTTTAAATATAAGCTGTTAACATCACCAACTATTATTGTTGATTATCAGTGTGCATTCCCTGATAGTTGATTACGTTCCAAATTAGACAGTGGTTGCTTCCAGATTTACAAATATGATAAAATTTCAGTGTTTAAAATAACCAACCAGTATGTGTTATAAGGTTAATTTCCTGGCAATTGCTTTCATTTTATGTCCTTGATTCTAACTTTTGACTGGTTCAATTATGATTAGATTCTGGAAATAAATTTTGTAGTGGACAATTTGAAATCTTTGGTACATTTTTTCTACCTAATTGTATGCTTATAATTCACTGCTGACTAAAACTTAATCATTTGTGCATTCTATGATATTTTCTTCAAGGAAAATTATGACTATATTAGAAATGAAATAGGGCACATATGTTTCTGAGGACAACTCAAATTGGATCAACATGATGATGCAACTGGTTTACTGCGAAGGTAAAACTACCTAAGTCGTGAGAGTGATACAGATAATAGGAAAGGCCTAGCTATAGGAACTGGTACATTTAATGTATGAAAATTATTTCAACGTTGACGTTTGGAAGACCAAAAATCTTACACTTAAATTATCTCGTTTTTTCTTTTTTTTTGCAAGATAAAAAATGGAGCAGACGTCCCCATTCCCCTCTTTTTTTTTTTTTAAATTCAAATTTTATCCTGTTTATATTCCTAGCAACTGTTTTAGTGACATGGATACATGGATAATGTTTATCAGGTTAAATAACTGACCTTTTCTGCTATTAGGGCAGTCTCTCGGACACTCTGCATTTCTTAAAAGTTTTTAGTGAATTAAACAGTGAACCCATTAAACGTTTGTTATTTCCTAGCTGCTTTGTCCAATGGCAGGCTTGTCTCCTATTCATGTTATTACTGACATGTCAGAGTAATTCCTACTCCCAGATTGAGTGTTGTGATAGTTGATTTGAGATAATAAAATCGATTCATTTTGTAGTTCTCTTCTTACACTCTAGATTTATAATGACAAGATGTGACGTTAATCAATCAATCGCCCTGGAACCAACAGGAAATATCTTTTATGTTAACACACGTCACCAGTCAAAATAGCTTCGTCAATGGAATGGCAACCATTAATCAGTCACATGATGAAGACTGCTTTTGGTACAGTCTTAATTTCAACCCGGGTTAGAATTTGCTACAACTTTAAGGATACAGCCCAGCAGACAGCTAATTTGCATAATTCCTTAAAAGTTTTTCTACGTTGCACATCTGCATATATGGAAGAATGTTGTAAAATCCTAAATTGAAAAGCAACCAAGATACAGCCCGGACAGAGCTAATTTGAATAATTCTGTGAAAGTGTTTCGACGTTGCATATCTACATATATGGAAGAATGTAGTATGAAAGTTTTAAAATCCAAAGTAGAAAAGCAACCAAGATACAGCCCGGACAGACACAGACAGAAAAAGTAAAACCTATATGCCCGCCCTCTTATTAGAGGGGGGGGGGGGCATAATAAAATATACTTAGTGAACACAGAATCATTAAAGGTACTATACCGCAGAATTTCAGCCCAAAATTGACAAACAAATTAAACTGGGGTTTCTATATTTTTTTAAATTAAAAATAAAGGATGTAAAATCTATAATGCCGATTGCATTATACAAACTTCATTATTATTTTAATACGATATATCGCACATTCTTAAGGTTGATTTTTTCTGAAAGCTTATACTTTGGGCCATACTAGAAAAATATTTGTCGATTCTTGCAGTATAGTTCCTTAAAAGTAAGAAAGCCTATCATTAACCCATATATATATACAGAGAATGTGGACAGCAAGTGAAAATATAGTTTATTTCAATCAGTACACCATAACTTTAGTCGAAAGTGTCGGACTTTATAAGTTGTTGATCTAACTCGGAGGAAACGGTAATATTTGTCAGAGGTAGCAATATCATTATAGGCCTCTGTTTTAACACCGAAAAGCTCCACACTGTGGCATTGTAAAGCTGAGGGCAGG
Organism: Katharina tunicata; assembly: GCA_032466195.1. Taxonomy (NCBI): domain Eukaryota; kingdom Metazoa; phylum Mollusca; class Polyplacophora; order Chitonida; family Mopaliidae; genus Katharina; species Katharina tunicata. The sequence goes on from JAVFBZ010139221.1 coordinate 39,121, forward strand.
TTAAAATTCTGCCTTTGTCAGTCTTCAAGTTGTTCCTAAATACCCTAAAAAGTAATGGCATCAAACTTGTGGTTTGGGATAAATGTGATGTGAAACCATCCATAGCTTACGATAAAGTTGTAGTCTGATTGGCTAAAACTAAGCTGATGTTGACAAGCCTCACAGGTCTGCTTCATTTAGTAGAGTGATGCATCTTTGAATGCCGATTACTCAGCTTTACAAAATTTTAGAAAGCTAAAGTAATGTTTTTTCGCTCAAGTTTTCTATTCTTTTAAGTTTAGCTGTTTTGTGTTGAAAGGCCTTCACAACTGGTAGTCATAGTTAAACAGTACAAACAACATTCTTTCTCGCAAAGCAAATTTATTCTCAAGAAAGAGAAACCATACAAAATTCATGTAACCCGGTGAATATGGAATTACAACATACAAGTATATTGAACAATGATAGCACTTACATTGACTGACAACGTTACTCCAGTTGATAATAAATTAGACATAACAAGTTTATATTCATGTGCCCATGTACTGTGGTCTGTTAAATCCCCTGTATCCTAATGATACATAAGAGAGTGTACAATATACAGCAGTTAAATATGATAATTGTGCACAAAGCTTAGTTGATAAAAATATAATAGTTACTTCAGCATATCACAATTTACCTATAGTGGCTATTTTTATGATGTTTTTTTTCTACATACAGATTTCTGAGCACTAGGAGTGTAGAAGGGATTATAGTTAGAGATGGATAATAGACGTCATTTATAGCAACTGTAGATTATTTCACCCATATAACAGGGTCTGGCTTCTTAAAAGGCTGTCCAAATACTAGAATAAATCATAAACCCAGAATTAGAAATAGACCTACAAAATGATGTGAGCAAACATTACCAGCAGCTTAATGCTGAAATTCCACAAAATTACCTGGTCGATCAATTCTTAACTCCTGACTTAAGCAATTTGAAATTTTTACAGCATTTATTTCAAAAGCAATGTTTCCGACCGGACGTGTTTTTTGCAATAGTTAAGGTTATTTCACCTTTGTGAATGTGGTTTTGGAAGGTGCCTCCGAAAATTAATGTCTGTAGACTAGATTTGTATATAATTCAGATGAAGAACCTCATCAAAATGCTGTCCAGATGTAAATAAAACAGACCTGGAACCACTTTTGCAAAACGTTGTTCGACCATCACATTTTTACATTTTTGGCGTCGATAGTTTAATGTGAAGTAGCCCCAGGCTTCTGCAAACAATATAATAACTTTAAATTATCGTTTTGTAGAACAATAAATCTATGACCACATACTATTAATTTTGGGCAAAAGACAATAAAGAAAATAAACAAATTTCAAACTAGGGAATGCATGGATCAACTTTTGAAAAGAATTCTTGAGGCATGCATCCTAGATTAATGTCACTTCTCAATTGCAACCAGTTCTAGAGATATTATCCCCCTGGTATTTGGGGTTAAATAACATCCAGAGCTACCATCTGTTTTTTGACAGATTGTGGTTTAAAGTCATTCTCAAAGTTATTTCACTTTTACTGACAGAGCTCTGTTGGAAAAATTTTATACCCCAATACTTAGAACTTGAAAGTAACCGTGTAGCATACAAAAGTGAACAAAAGACAATCCTACCATTGAGTGCTATGTACACTATTATTTTATTACTGACATCTAAGCCAATTTTGAGAGAATGCTCATAATGTGTCGACTGTATCCTGGGTTAATAACCATGGTGAACATGCCTGTAACACAAGATTGTTTGTTTACAAGTTGTAGACCAGCACAAACAGTAATATACAAGGGGAGACAAATCCAAACCAGACAGAGCACCATGGTTGATTTTAGTCCAATTCACACAACCTGTTGTCTTGTGTTCATAAACATGTCGTAGAACAAATTCAAACACTTTGATCCTGAATAGAATAAATAATTTGGGTAAAACCCTTAAGTGAAATGAACATTATTCTATCAGCTCAACATGGAGAAAATTTGTTTTTCATGTGTAAACATTGTCATAACTGTGAGCAATTCGTTGTGGACTTTGTCACCCCTTGTATTTTACCGTATGTACTGTCTATAACTTTTTAAAAGACAATTTATCTGAGTCCGTGTTGTCTGCATAACTTAGCAAATCTGGTATGTTTAACAAAGACCATTGAGGGGTCTTGACATGTACATTGCCCACCAGAGTAAACACCTAAGGAGTAAATAAGGGTGATTTATACATAGAGAGACGTGGTCTTAGGGGAGAATGTATTTGACATAGGGCACTTCCACGTCCTCCCCTTCCAGATCGTTACAGCAGAGTTCTAACACCAGGGCCCTCACATGCGATGGAATCTTCTTCTTGGACACTCTCTTTACAACCTCCGATAACCTGTGGATGTAAGGAATTATAAAGTTCAGTTGTCCTAGAATATTGATAATGTTCATCAGTCTATTTATCTGATTAGTGCTTAACCTTGAATCTCATGTTATTTGAATTTTACTCTGCCCAAAGATCCAATTTAGTGGAAAACCAAGCAGAAACCTTGCCAACACCATTGCCAGCCAGTTTTTCTCACATACATGACGTACATCTCATTTATATCAATTTCAATCTTTTTTATTTGATTGGTCTACCGTCTATAGCCTTGTCCTACACAGTAATTCACTCATATAAAGATCTTAAATTTCTCGGGTAAAATAGACAACTGGGACAAAACATCCTAAATGAATTCACATCGTTTGTCTTTGTATTTAATTGAAGACAGCATAATTGTTTAATTTGGGTTTTACAAGGAAACCACCTTTACCTGGGAATACAAGACGCCACAGTACATTTACAAGACGGAAAACAGGACATCACAAAACGGTTTCCTGGTGCCCCTTAGCTCAGAGAGCACCAGAGCAAAAGATTGGTTGATTGATTTGTGTTTTACGCCACATTCAGCAGTAATCAGCTACGCTGTGGCGTCCAGTACAAGAGAAACTCCCACCGAACCATCATGCATGATAGCATAATAAACCCTAATAAATTATCTGTATCAACAAGACTTTCTTATTCCTATTATACTATATCTGCATTATACAGATAGATTATAATCCTAGGAAAGTCCAGAGGGCAAACACCATGGCGTTGTTTGTAACTTGTGTAATTTCATATAAAGTATATGAATTTTCACACGTTTCTAACAAAGCC
>JAVFBZ010139222.1:11109-21857 GCA_032466195.1 Katharina tunicata
ATACATTGGATAGTGTTTAATGACATGCTTCCTCTGCCTTCAGACTGAGTGTCAAACACAGTAATTTTTATTAATTTGATTGGTGTTTAACGTCGTACCCGAGAGTATTTCACCTATATGACAACTTAAAAAAATATGATAAAGTTTACTTACAAACTTACTGATAAAGTTTACAGTGACTAGAGCTACTTCACTCCTATGCTGGAACAGACTGCACTATGGTGCCAGACCTTTGATGTTTTTTACTTTCCTGTTCTTAAGCTAACAGAAGTCCAGGGAAAAGTGCCAAGTTAGTGTCATCTATAATTCTAAAGTTATGATCATTTCTACTGACAGAGCCAGGTGTCTTACTTACTAAACACACAACTATGAGGCAACAAGAATGCAACGGTAGCTCACTTCTCCCTGGCTGGATAATTAGCCTGGCAAAATCACAATTAGTCCACATTTTCCAGAAGCAAAAACAGGGACGCCAGTTACTGGTGATGCATAGCTTAAAACAAAGAGCTATGACATCATCTTGGAGCTAAGATTATTGGTAAAATAGAACGATGCATTCTGAACAATTTCTTCTTCAACGGATTATTTGTCCTATTTTAAAATAAATAAAGATAATAATATGTGAATTAATTCATCACAACAATATTACTTTCCCATGTTGAATTCAAATGTCTCTCAAAGATGTTGCAGCACATGAAAATGTCCTTAATAATCATAAATTGTAAGTATTTCGAATAATAGTTTTATTTTATTCCTTTGATGTCAGCTGTAAAATCTTCTAAGTTATGCTTTGTCCCGGCCTTCTCCCAGAGGCAGATGGGAAAGATATAAAATTTGTAAAGAGAGGAGATAACATTTGGTAGTACCTGCAGACGTTATTTTCATTGATTGGTGTTAAGGGGAGAGTTTTCAATGATGGAGAAGATAATCAGGGAGACAGTGTGCCTGACTGTGCATACCTGATAGAGCTCCCAGACTGTCACCTAACACCCCACCTAACACATCAGCCTTCTATAGCCTAATCTCCCTTAATAAACACAGCTTTCATGGTCGCACTTAGAGACTTGTGTCAATGATCAGTTTCACTTCTTCTAAAGCATCCCCAGATTTCACTACAAAGGTGAAATGTTAAAAAAACAGCATCCCGAGATTTAAGTGACTAGGGAATGGGACAGAGTTTCACCTCAACCCCCCAGGGTCAAGAATGTTCAACCCAGCCACAGCCCACATCATTATAAAACTACCAAAAGGTGCTGAAAGCTTTAATCCCAAGGAAGACATATGGTGTTTGGCAAATAATAGAATCGGTCTAGTTCTCTAACCTGTCACCATTTGAACAGAAAGCAATTCAAAAATTGCCATGTAATCAAGTTATGCATGTAAGGTCATCAAAGTACAATGTACTTGTATATGAGTTGCTTACCGGTGCTTAAAATTTGTACTCACGGTAATTTCACTTATATGAAAACTTTGCAGAGACAGAGTTTCTTGGATTTGATTTTTACTTCATACTTATGATTATTTCTCTTATAGGATGACAATAGGTGAAGAAATTCCACAATACTGACAATAATCAAAGACAATACTGAACAACTACAGAAGGCCGCAAAGACATCAGCATAATGCCCACTAGAAAGCAATGAGAAATCTTCGTAAAAACAACCTTATTGATATATTCTGTCACCAGATAAGTTCTGTTATATACCTAAATTGAAGGGAGTCAAGCAGTCCAATGATCAATCAATCCTCTGATGAGCCAGAACAGAGCTCAAAGTATGAGACAAACATGTGCAATGATCAAGTTATCTCCCCATCGCGTAATGGCTTCAAAGCGATGTTTAGATTTCAGTTTACGCTAAATAAGATGGACTAGTCACTAACCAGGAAGAAAATGTTTTGCTAGTAATTATATGCATTGTTAGACTGAAGAAGAAAAAAACACGGCGCCATTGTTGAAAGCTGATTTCATAGAATTAACACAGCACTGAATGAGTTTTCTTTGATCTGTTAGATAGCAGGACACACTAAGTAAAACAGATTGATCAAGGCACTGTTAAATATGTTTAATCACAAATAAACTTTTAATTTTAATTTTAATTCTTTATTTATTTAAAGAGGATTGCACACAGTCCGAAGAATACCCAAAAAATACAACAACAATAAACTATAAACAATAAACAACAATAAACTTTTAGTTTCCTACTAAATGATAAGTAACACCAATATATCTAATAATTATTAATTCTATTATTAAGAATGTATTTATCTCAAAGTCGAAAGTATATTGAAGTAGTATTAGGAAGTTGATTAACTAATATTTTCATTGGTGTTAGTCTATATATAGTTTAACTATTTGACCTGGTTTAAAACTTTATTTATTTTATACTCGAAACTAAATGTCTAGGTAAAAATTTTCATTTTAAATTCTGAAAGAAAATTGTTAATTTACTTCCCATCTGAATGAAGTCCTCTGTAATTAACTCCTTGTGTACACTAATTGAATACGTACATGTACTGTCAAATGAGGTTTTTGACTTCCAGAAAATACATGTAAGCTTCATGTATATGATATATGAGAAGAGAGCCTTATATAATTAAAATGTACAATTAAACTACAGGGAAATACCACAGACATATCCTCTGGCAATGTTTCTGTAGGCTAAGGGAGTACGGTAATGATAATATCCTAGCGTCAGAATCATCAACATTCCTTTAACTTATTTTCTAAAATGAGTAAATTTTGGCAATATTATAACACAAATGTCGGCCTCAGGTGAAAATATGAAATACTAGCTAATAAAAAAACACAGGTGTAGGAACTTCAAAGAATGTATCATGTCTTAAGATTTAATCATAATTCATTAACATTTCAAAATGAACATAAATCTATCATTGCTGCCATAACCTACTGCTTCATTAAAAATGGTGCTGGACATCTGGTTCATCCGAAAGCACTACTGACAGGGTTATGATAAATATATATTTCTATAGCTGGAAATTACAAATGAGAGGGATTGTTAACAATAAATAGTTTAATATGATAGAATAACATAAGACATTATGGATAAATAATTTCTGATATATTTTCAGCGCAACGTTTAATACATTAATTTCCAATCAGAAGTTGTTTATCCATAATATCTCATGTTATTCCAAGTGTCTTGACTTCTATATGCCCTTAAAGAAGATATATATTATAGGCTAAGTTAGAAGAATTAAATTCTAAGCCAATCTAAAAGTATAATGTCAAATCACCATACCTGTTCAGGTACCGATATGCTAAATTTTTAAGTTTGAAAAATTTCCGACATGTGCAAGCTTGTTTTTTTTTATTGTTAGTGAAGGAAACTATACCCTTGATGACACTGACCTAGAATAACGGCAAAGTTCGAAAAATGAAAAAAAAGTTCAGACTTGCAAATGTCAAAACCAATGTATTACCGGTATCTGGATAACACTTCAGTTTCAAATTTCTGTAAACAACTTGCCCTATATATGACAACACAACCTTTTTATAACGGACACAATCAAGCATCAAGATTAACCAGTGATATTTCATATGCTTTAATAAAGGGAAAAAGAGATATAAGACAAGTTGACAGTCTTCTTGTATTACCCTACCTAACAATCATAATTTGTACTAATTTGCTTTTATACATTATTAACACAAATTTGGACAAGAAATCTGTCATCAGAGATGTGGGTCCTTTGTAAATTATAAAAGAGGTTAAAAGTGATAAATTCACCACAGAGAAATACTAAACCTGTGGAATTGTTTATCAAAAATTAATATAGGCCTAAGTTAACTACTAAATCTATAACTTGTTTTAGTGGCATTTAGAAGCTGTATTGGTAACAAAACACGATTCTATGGATTTCAACTAGAGAAGTTGAAATCCATAGAATCGTGTTATGTTACTAAATCTATGACAGTTCAACTTTACACTATAAAATGATCAAATGCTGTAGGCCTCTGTAGAAAAAGGAATGGTCTCAAACTCAAAGGAGTTCTTACAAGTCATTTCAGGTAACATGAAATAAATGGGCTATCAACAACTACATCTTTTCCAGACATTTGGAGTCAAAGTGAAAATCGACAGTACCATACAGCATTTGTAAACTAGATCATTAGTAGAAGTTAACATACAACCTGAAAAATGTATCCATGCAGAGTTTCTGGTTAAATGGAAAAATAAACAAAAATCACACAAATATTACTGTGCACACTAAAAAACATATGACTATTTTACCTGACTTGACCTGTAATACTGCTATTAACTAAAACTCCATGTGAACAGGTGAGCAAAACACAGGTGTGCTACAATGAAGTGGTTATTCATTGAGAAAACCTCAGGTGTGAATCAACAGCCATTAGATCCTGTACAGCAAAAGGGCTATGACTATGCCCACGGGGTGCCCCAATTAGAATAACAAAACACCTATATAGCAGCCGGTCCCTGGCAAGTCATCGGTATACTATTCAAATTGCTTGACCTTAAATCTGTTTCTATGGGGTTTCAAACTCAGCTACACTTTTAAAGTTTTTATCTGGATATATATATATACATTTTGCCACAACAAATAGTTTGTGAAAGTAAATATGTGTTACCACATTTTACACAAACTATAACATATATTTATAACTATACATCATAAGTACACATCACACACCATATACATATCACATTGGCATAAATTTATTGGGACACCATAACTACTGATAGATAGATATAAGGTGGAGGTATAAATATGAATATAATAATTTAACGCATACATTAAAGTCATAGTCAAATTACAAGCTGGCTCCATGATTCAAAGTACATTTCATAATAGTAGGCCTACATTTCTAGTTCATTTCATAATATATTGGAAAAATTAGACTTTATTTTTCTTCAACATTAAGAGTGTTACATAGTACAACAATTACATACATGTATTTCATTTTCAGCACAGAAAAAATATGTTGAATATTACTGTTAAAGTCCGTATTGATAGAATAATCAGAAATTGAACTGATTCTGTTTAAATCAGGACACCAAATCTGCCTGTAAAATTGATAATCTTTTACCTTTTTATTTAGACTATCCCTTCTGTTGGCTGAAAGTAAATTCAACCTGACAATTCTTTTTTCCTGTTTGTTGTGTACACATTTAAGACTGTTTTTCTGTTATAGCCTTCAACACTGAAAGAACTATACAAGTATAAAAGGAGAACTATTTTTCTATATACCCACCTTCAACATGATATTGATCCTGCCTATGAACTTTTCCTTTTGTGTTCACTTTTTTCCAGGTATCATTTTATACAATAAATCCAGTCACTGTTCACAATTTCAGTTTCAAAACTAAATAGTTAGTTACTTGAAAATCTAAAATGATATACAATGTTGGTACATTCATAACCCACTATAACAAAATGAGATCCTTTTCTTTTAACACGAATAACTAAATCCTGGTACTGAAGCCAGTCAACCAGAAATCAGGAAATCCTGATTCACGAGAACAATAAAAATTACACCTAGGCTTAAACGTTATGAATTAAAGTCCTTAACGGTAAATGAAACATGAAGGAGATATAAATAGTTCACTGGCTAATCATCACTTACGACTCCCTAAAACAAGTGACACCTTTCCGGCTCAGAAGAGAAACTCACAGAACTGGTTTCATAAACTGCCATAATATGTGAGGATTACTATGTTTATTTACATTTTAGACAGATATGATATAAATTTAGACGTAACCTGATTTTATCACAAATAAATAAAAACTTTGTTGTTTTTTTTGTGTGCAGTTTTATCTTTCTCAACGATATACACTGAACAAGATGAAGTAAACTTGGACAACTGACACAGCAGTATTTTTAACCCCTTCCCACATTGGTAAAATGACAACAATTATGAGTCAATAATGCAAGATAAGCTTATAAAGTGGCATCTGAAAAAGAATGTAAATCACTCATATGAGATGAGATAGACACTAATAAACATGGCCTTATTTTATATAGGGAAGGAATTTAAAAAACTTCCAACATAAGCCAGACCATTAGTATGTTTAGGATAAAAAAATTAAATAATTGATCTCATTTCATCATCTAAGCTTGTCGTTCAAAAGTCAACAAAGCTGACCAAATATAAGGCTCTCAGAATATTTATTTATATCATAGGCATAAACCTGTTTAAAAAAAAACTTTTTAAAAAATCAATCACAGCTGTTATTCTCAGGATTTCATATCTTCAAGTTTTTTTTTTAACCAGTTGGTTATTTTATTATTATTTTACTTTGGATAAAGAAAGGTGATTTCTTTCTGGAAAAATATAATTTGAATTTATTTTTCAAAAGTGGGATACACTCTTTATCTATGTAAAACATGTGTCAATATACATGTAAATACAGTGATCAAGAAAGTATCTGCATTTGATATAGCAAATGTCACAGATTGTTATTACATATGGGACTATATTTTTGTCAAGAGTAATCACACTGGCACGGGGAGATCCACTTATCAAAACTGATAAATCATCCCTTGTTCTAGATAAATTCTCAGAGACAAGTTTCTAAACAGGTACATGTATCATATACATAATTTAAAACTTAAAGACCCAAATTTACATGAATGGTTATAAAACTAAAGTTTAATAAACCCAACGTATGCACTCAAGGGCTGGTATAGGACCCTAACGAACATTTGGTAACCATGGTTTTTGACTACACTGTATGTCGAAATTTATATCAAATGGAATTTAAGAAAATAAAAATATTGGAGAATTTGTAATAGTAAGAGGCCATAATTGATGGTAAATGCCAAGTGCCCAATATAATAGCTGTCATTTTGGCACATTTTCGAGTTCTGTCCCAAAAACAAAACTCACTTCTGTTAATGATTCCACATTTGTATCCATTTCAACAAAAAGTATAATTGACGAATATTGATGAATCCTTAAAAATATAAGGCACAACTACAATTGTGATTGTGTCTACCAAGTCACATAAGGGTGCTAGGCTCTATAGTTTTCAAGTTCTGTACAGACATCTCGCAAAAATTTCAAACAAGCTAAAACTTAAACCTTATTACTTTGCCCTTATAAAAATATCAGAATTTTTAATTATTATTTTCTATTTTAAGTTAATACGGGGTCAAAGTTCATGCCCATCACATGACTTATTAGTTACGCAAAGTCAGTACACAAGTGGATAAAGGTCAGAGCCTTTATTCCCAGATTATTAAATCTGTTATCTCTGTCTATAAATGAATGCTTGGCTCCGTTTCAAGTACTGTATTGAGGAAACAGGCGGGTTTAATTAGTGAAGAAAGGCACCATGCTTGAAATAATGCTAATCATTTCTCGGATCTAAAGCAGTTAATAAGGGCAAAAATCTTATAGACCGAATTTTAAATTTTTTATAACAGAATTAATTGCTAAAACAGTGTATTTTTTATAAGATAGGTTTTCCCAAAGATACCTCCCAGAAATAGATATTCCAATTAAACGACTAAATGACAAGTTGTTGACATCCCAGTTTCTCTTGGTTAGTTGGTTTGGAAATAAACTTTTACTTTCTTCTCTCCCACAATATATATACATGTAACCAACAGCTAGGTGTTTCTCCTCAGAAAACAATACATATTTAAACATTTGCTGTTCAATCTTATCTATGACTTTTGTTGACTTTCGCAGTGAATAAATTAAGGATACAAAAACAAAAGCTTTAGTTTATAAAAACAGTCGATGACCAAACATCACACTTCCGGATCAAACACCTAGGGAAAGGTTGAGGAGAAATTTGACTTGATTGACAGGTGTAAATAACCCAGCAGTCAAATTGTAAACTTTGAACCCGATTAAGTGACCACTTCTAACACCTGAATCAGGTGAGTAATTCAATCAATATGAGCTCTCTGTCAAACTTAAAGTCAATGTTTTGAGGATAGGCATACATTCTATTATTTATGATAAGGGCGTGATTGATCTGGTGCAAACACTGATCTTATCTATGATTGGTCGTTTGTGGGGTCCGTATATTTCATCTTATATTTAATCAATTACTGCATTTTCAAATAATTTCTCACAGGGATTGACGGAACATTTCTACTATGATTGGTTATTATGAATTTTTGTATGTAAAAGGAAAGTGAAAATACTATTTCTTTGCACCACTTTAAATAATTTTTATTTCTTATAATTTATAGTCAATGCGGGGAAATAAGTTTAAAACCCAATAATAGTCAAATTACAAATTTCTTGCCAGATCTACATACAGATCATGTTTTTGTAATTTTTTTTCTCAATAATTGTTTGTGCGATTGATTGGGGTTTTACGTCGTACTTAAGGTTATTTCACTCATATCACAGCGTGTCAGCCCAACAGGTGAAGGAAAACACTCTTAACGACACAGGCAACAGCTTCCTCTTGCCGCTAAAGGTGCATTCTCATGATGCGATTTGTAGTACCGCCTTCATGGGATTTCCCTCATTTACAGTGCTTTGATTGGTCAAGATTTGTCCCGAAAAATCTCTACCAATCAAACAGCTGCTTATAAGGGGAATCCCCTATAGTCATTACTACAAATCGCATAGTGAGAATGCACCTTAAGCCAAGAGAGCAACAGGGTGCAGGAAGGTCTTGTCCCACACACACAGTGTACTTCTCATGTGTAGACTTCCCTGCATGGTTACATATCCCTTCCCTGGGATGTTTACTGCTAACAAGTAAAACTCTCAGTATAAAACATGTAATATCAGGAAAGACATGTATGTTCAGTACAATTTGTCAGACTTTTTATCAAGTTTGTCTACTAGATCACATTACACAATGTGAAGGTCTGTGAAATTTTACTTACAGGATAATCTAAATTGATATAATATGATACATGTCATGTAACTGCATTTATTATACACCCAACTGTCCATCCCTGCGATATTATGTGTACACTACAACTGTCCAATATTCAGCGATATTGGACACCGATCTTTCTGACGTATCGCCCACGTCACAGTGACATCATTCCTGTGTTGCGACACAATGTTTTCATGCGCGTCACAAAGAAAGGAACTTGTTTTGACGTCATCGTGTTTCAACAGCGTCACGTAATTTATGTATCCATCAATGATAAAAGAAAGGAATTTAAGAAATGTAATCTTTAAAATTCCTTTGCTGCATGAAATGAACATAATTTTGTTTAATTTAGATTTGTAAGTGTATAATAAATAGGTTATTGGATTGTATGGTTCTGTATGGACTCGCCCTGGCCCTGGGAAGCGACTCGCAAGCTCGTCGCTTCCCTTGCGCCAGGACTCGTCCATACAGAACCATACAATCCAATAACCTATAAGTACATGTAAATGTTTCCTCTTTAATATAACAAATGTACAGATGGTTGGGCAGGAGCTTTCTGTGCCCTGGTGCTCTCCGAGCTAAGGGACATCAGGAAGTTGATTTGTGGTGGTGTCTTGCATTTCGTCCTGTAAATATCCAGGAAGTTTTGTGTTTGCTGCATGCTATTTCCTTTACCCTTTGGACAGGCCTGTGGTCATACGAGTGACAAAACCATATGCCCGATGTAAAACCCCAATCAAACAAAACAAATAAGAACACACACACTCTGTATGAATATGACTGATGAAATTTGTTTTAGATACAAAAAAAGTACTACAAAATTTCAACAGCTTTTGACAACAAAGGTGCTGTTAAGTGATATCTCAGGACTTCAAAAGGGAATAATCAATCAAAAATACCACAAAGAAACTTCCTGGTTATTGTTATCAGTTGTTATCATGTGATATCATGTTGTGACACAGCTTTCTGTGGTATATAACATCAAACTCTTCCTTGTTCGTGTCATTAAACTGCGTTACTTGGTTAAATTTCAATTATAGCGGCACACACTAATATAAGGTATGGAAATCCCTAAAATATATTTTATTTAATAAGTAAATGGTTTATTTGTCTACTTCAAACAGAAGCAAACAAGAGAAAATTATTTGTTAATAAAACAAAGAAAAGTAGGCCCAAACTAAGACTAGGCGTTTCCAATTATTTCAGAACAGAATTGGTCAATTTTTTTATTTACAAAACAAATAATTATTTATTTCTGAAATAAAGTAAGATGGTACGCCTAATGTCTTCACCACTGGTTCAATCCAAAAAAGTATTCCACAACACTATTAGTTGTGCACAAAAACTTTCAGTTGAATACTGAGTAAAATCTAACATGAAAGCTACTTTCAAATTTATTTCTACTTAAAGGCCTCTGGCTAGGGAAGTATATTGAGATGTTTCTGTCGCAGCACAGCAGGGGCAGTATTTTCCAAGAAGAATAACACTGCACTAGGTTACATCGTGTTTTGACATGTTTAATAAATGTTCTCTAACACTTGCGTAATTATATCTCAAGATTGCCAGACATATCATTTTCAGTGAAAACTAAACAATTTTGTCCCACAACGGGAGACACAATCTATTCCTTTCTTTTAAACAATAAATACTGAGCCATGATTATCAATCAAGACATGAAGCATTTAACATATATCCTGAATAATGCATCATGGTGTTCATATTTATTTAGTAATTTGATTAAGTGTTTAAGGTCATACTCAACACTATGTTGCTTCCATGAAGACCACCGGAATTTGTATCAATTAGAGTAATTAAAAGCTGATTAACTGTTGATTTCAACATACTTTGTAGTTCTTTAACTATAATAAAGAGAGAAGGTAGGAAACATACTTCCCAAGAAGCAGCCTATAATC
>JAVFBZ010139233.1:0-21854 GCA_032466195.1 Katharina tunicata
CCCTGGTGTTTTCTGTTTGAGGGGCGTCAGAAAGACTGTAGACAAGTGATTTTTCTTGTCCTGTGTAGTTATTGTTATAGTCGCCGCTTGACAAAGGATTGGCCCTTCAACTCCTGTCATTTTCCTGTAATACATCTGGTTGTTGTCAGAGAATAACAGGATGGTTTTCTTCATCCATTTGGGACTCTAAATACTCATCATACATCAAATGTCCTGATAAAGGGCCGAAAACATTAACACACTATAAATCATTGACTGAGAGTCTAGACACGAATCGTCTGATTTAGTCAGAATCAGACACTGCCATCTATTAAGCTACAGAACTGTGCCCTGCTAATACAATGTAAATCCTGCATTGTACAAGGCGATGCAGAACACACATTTTAAACTCATCGTCTTATTCAAAACTGAACTTGTTATCCATTTTCTCAAATTCTTTGTGTAGTTTTTTTCAAAATATTATATTTGAATTAACCTCAAGTGTCAAAAACTCGCCATGCTGCAGTAATTTCAAAACAAAATTTGAGTTATTGAGGGAGATTTTCTAATTTGCCCGCCATCTTGCTACTCTCGTTGACAAATAAAATTACATTTTAAATGTTACCAATGTAAGAGGAGGGCATTTTCGCCACATTAAATATCTCAGTGAGTTCAATTTTGCCAAACTGAAGTGAAAGTCGCCCAATCGGACAATTTAAAACCAGTAAGTGCCAAACTTAAAATTACACAGTTTTGTTCAGCAGTGTTCTGGAAATTAGTATTGATGGCGCAGCAGTGTTCTGTATCGTTATATATGGATTATATAGTAGACTAATAATGATACAGAACTCTGCATCTACCATCTATTTAGAGATCAGGTCGATTAAGTTCAGTTCAGCAGTGTTCTGTATCTTTATATATGGTTTATATAGTACACTAATAATGATACAGAACTCTGCGTCTACCATTTATTTAGAGATCAGGTCACGTAAACACCTATCTAAGGCCCTAATTGACTGGCAAACATTTGATCTCACTTGTTTTTACTTCCAGGGTGTGTTACTCTTGTCAGCTCCAGGTTAAAGGTCTCAATGTAAGTCTCTTTCTCAGATCTTCTTTGTCCCTCACTTAATGTTTGTGAATAAACATTGTAGCTTTTATTTATGTCAATCTATTAAATTTTAAGTCGATCATTTTAATTTTCATAATTCTTTTAGAATTGTGTATCTTCATTGAAATAATAATAAATATAAAACTTAATCTCGTGAGGGCAAATTATTACAATAACGAAGCTCAGGCTAATGCTGATTTTCCCTAGAGCTGTGAAACTTCCTTAGGTTCGGACTGAAAAGTAGGCTTTACCAGCATGTGTTCTCTTTGAGTGAGAGCTAAATTAGGCTGTTGTTGTTGTAGTAATCTTGAATACAATCTCCCCAAAAGTAAACGTGTAAAAACAGTTCAAACAATGTTCAATTATAATTTGGAGAAGATCTAATCTCTCAACACTATTTCAGACCACATAGAAAACATTTTATTGGGAGATTAAATGATCAACAAAATGTTGCGGCTAGCAATACATTTTTGCTTTTGTTTTTCAGCTTTACGAATGTAGAAAGTGTAATCAGACCTTCTGTATTGACTGTGATCTATTTGTCCATGAAACTCTACACTCATGTCCAGGATGTGCTAGTTCCAGGGCCACACAGATCATGTCACAGCCCACAACTGTTTCATGATATCCTAGTTCCAGGGCCACGCAGATCATGTCACAGCCTACAACTGTTCCATGATATCCTGCTCCCAGGGCCACGCAAACCATGTCCGAGCCCACAACTGTTTCATGATATCCTAGTTCCAGGGTCACACAGACCATGTCACAACCTAAAACTGTTTTATGATATCCTGGTTCCAGACCCAGTCAGGCAGCCCCCAAATGCTTTTTGTTTGGTGGTACCAAGGCCTAAATTGTTTCATAGTTATATGGCCATTGTGCACAGGTCACTACATTCTTTCAAAGGCAACACACTGTCACAACATAGAGTGGGGTAATCATATCCAGGTTCCTGAGCAACTCAAACCCGTCTACATGTACTACAAATGCATGATATTATAGTTGCTGGTTACTTGTCCGCTCAACCATCATGAACGGTGTCTTGATTTCTAGATTTCAGGGTCTGTGATGTATACGGGTGGCTTCAATCATCCATAAGTTGCTATCCTGCCACCGGCGTCATGTGGGTGAAGCAACCTTAAATATGACATAAAGCGTCAATCAGACAATCAGTAATAGGTTCCATCCCCCCTGTTGACCGTAGGGAAGTTTTCCAGTGGCTGAGAGTTTGTATGGTGGTTTTTACGATGTTTCTTCTAAGTTTTCTAAGTAAAATACTCTTGAGTACAACCTTAAACACCAATCAAATAAATCAATAAATCAAACAATGAGACCTTGTCACAATACTGTGAGTGTACACTGGTGGTTGAACATTTGGTTAAAGGCCCACGCAAATGGTATCTTTTTGCAACAATCTCATTACCTGTTTCTTCTTTACGAGGCGTAAAGAAGCCAAAACACTTATTAAAATATAACAGAAGTTGTTTATCCATATATCTTATGTTATCCATTTCGTATTGTCATTTCAATGCCAGGATGAACTCTTATTGTGCTATTGTTTTGTAATGCCCTTGGCCCTGGCCATGGATATACCATTGTTCGGAGAAGTTTTATGATATTGGGATTGCACAACTATCTCGCCGTCTCATCAAATCCTGGTTCTAGGTCCATATCATTTGTAAATTGTGTCACACAGTCTGAAACTATTTTTATAATTCTGGTTCCAGGGCCTTATAATGTATGTGACAGTATAAAACCTGTATAATACCAATTTGTTATTGGATAACTTACCGACAAATCATGAGATGTGACTTGAGTAATCAAACAATTTTGCAGAAATGATGTTAATGTACATGTATATGCTGTACTTTGATTTATTGTATAATTATTTGATATATTTGTTAATACAGTAGGTCGTTAGGTGGCAGCTTCCAGTGCCCTGGTGCTCTCTGAGCTACAGGACATTAAGAAGCTGATTTGTTGTGGTGACCTGTTTTTGGTCTTGCTCATGTCACAATGTGTCTTTGTCTATTGCCAGTGTCATTGTGGGTTTTCATCACGTATTGGACTGGCATGTGAATGAAATAACCTTAAGTACAACGTACAACCCCAATCAATCATATAAAAAAGCAATATAATTAACACTTTTAATAGTTTTTCTACCAACAAAAACCATAATAATGAGAAAATAACTTCCTGAAATGGACATGTTGTTTATTCCAATCACGCGCCAGTCCCATTAAAGGTCAGTTTATACAAATTTTCATTTTACTGTCATTTATATTTATTTATTTATCTATTTATTTGTTGATTTTTTTTTTTTTTTTTTTTTTTTCTCCATTGTTGGTAACAATTTGGTTAAGTTTAAGTCTGCTGATCTGCAAAAACCTTTCTATTCTTTTGTGTGAAAAAGATGTAAGAAATGGCATTATGGTATTTGCCATTCCAATATTACAACAGTTCTACAAATATCACCTGTGTCTTCACAATTAAATTAATTAAATGTAATATTTCAAAAATGTTTGATAAAGATAGGATGTTAATTTACATAACAATTTTTCAACATCAAAAACGAAACCAAAAAATAAAAAGAAGCAGCCTCGTCTGTCAGACGTCTCGACAAGAACTCAGTATACTCTTGTCTTAGCTTAGGCAGGTTTAACTGTGAAAATAATTGATGTTTTATGGCAGTAGGTATTTGGTAAGAAAGGCACATGTTGTGAACAGCACGAGCCAACTGTAGCCTGCTTCTCTACTGTCGGGGGATGAATTACAATCCATTTCATTACAGATACATTCCACTTCAAGGCCTCTGATTGGCTTAAGTTCTTTCACGCATTGAAAATCCTCGCTGAACTTATAGGCTGCTGTCCGCGAACATCCACGTGTTACTGCAAGTGAAAATAGCAAATATTAGCTAATGCCAACTGTAAACAGTATATGCGGGTTTTTTTTTTAGCTTATACTCTGTTAAAGTTGAATTAAACACTAAATAAAGTGGGTCTGAGTGTATCAAGCGTAACCAGCAAAGTTTCCCTAAATGGTGTTCTGAGGAGCGTGGAATTTTTCCTAGTTCTTGTTAAACAGCAAATATATTATGCTTTGTTTAATCGTCATCTGAAAGCTGTGCACATAAAAATATATCTTTGATGGAATTTAAACTTTGGGGTATATTGATAAGCGACGTTTCGGCTTAAAATGTAGTTGCTAAGACATTTTTTTCTCCTTAAAAACGGTCTTAGCAACTAGGCCGAAACGCCCGTTACCAATCAATGTACCCAAAAGTAGGAAATCAAGCAGAGTTATGTTTTGTGATATTATTAGAGCCTACTGTGTTTTCTTTTCATGGGGAAGGCACTCTCTTAAATAGATTGGTATGGATCTTAATCTGTAAAATTTTCTGTAAAAGAATCTATTGTATCGTCACAGTGTTACCACGAAAAAATAAAATGTTGTTAATAGTCTCTTTCAGCTGTTGTTTTACAGTACAAATATAAATATGTTAATAAATCGGGGTTAAGATCTATCCAGAAACTTGTCTCTGAGAATTTATCTAGAAAAAAAGATGTATCAGTTTTAATAAGGTATCCCAATATGCCAGTGTGATTAGTCTTGACAAAAATATATTAAGTGCAGTTTTATATATAAAAGTAAACACCAATTTGAGCTTCTCCAAGTAAAAAACGTGAGCTTTCAACCTTCATGCCTGTGTATTCTCAAGTATTTAGATTCTGTCACTTGAGCAATATCTCGACATGAAAGCTTGTGTCAGTTAACATTTGTTACTAGAATAAGCAGGTAGTTTATTGTTTATTTATTATAAAGAACTGACCATTAGGTTTCAAACTTATCTATTGTCGATTGAAATTTAAAATAAAATAAAATGAATTAGTCACATCATATATTGTTTGAATGATTGAAGGTAAATGTAACTTATGTTTAATCCGATATCTGCAGCTGGGACTAGTTTCATAAAACTTCATAAGCCAAATTAAGTGACGTCATTTACGTAGGAAAATTTGGGTTCGAAGTTTAATGAAATACACCGCTGAGCGGTACGGTGTCTCACAGTGCTGGGTCGTATACAACGTACCGCATTGGTGTACCCCAAACTGCTGAAGTATATGAAGAAAGTAACTATAGAGGCTGCGGAGACCGGCAGGTGTTTTCCTTCCCTTGATTTTCCACCAAACATTTGCTATGTATCGCCGCGAGTATATACGACGTTAAGCACCAAGCAGAAAGACAAATATCCACCACAACTTAAATCTTACCGTGACTGGGCGACCATCTTTTAAAGCATGAGGTTTTACAATCCACCTTTTCCACACGGCTGGCATCAAATGGATCAGCACATGGGGGTGTTTCTCGAGACGTACAGTTAAAACATTGGAATCCAGATACTGTGGAGAAAAAAAAAGATTAAAATACACTTTTGTTATATAAAACTGATAATTGAGAGTCGGGGGGGGATTTAGGTCTGCAAACATAATTTATGGTCCTAAGTTATAGGTACCGTTTCAGCCGGCAGTTAGCAAAGTCAACTGTGAGATAAGTGAAACTTTGGCCTAGAGAACCTTCCAGTAAATTTACCTCGTCCCAGTAAAAAAACAGTATCTTCTTAACGTTTGAGCAAATAAACCAGTTCCCCCATCCTCACTGAACTTATCACCCTGTAAATCATCGACCACATTGTCAATAATGTTTCTTGGGAGTGGTCGGACTGATCAGTAAACCACTAAACTAGTAACTTATTTTCTGATCCATAAACCATCAAACTAGTCAACCTCCTGCATGGTCAGTAAACCATCAGAGCAGTGAACCTTCTGGTCTATATACCATTAGACTTTTGAACCTTTTATAGTCTGTTAACTTTCGGACTTTGTGGCGGTAAACGATCAGAGTGTGAACATTCTGTCCGTTAACCATCAGACTATAGTGAACCTTCTGGTCAGTTATATATCGGACTGGTGTAACTTTCTGGTCAGTAAACCATCAGACGTTTTAACCATCAGAAAGGTGTACCGTTTGGTGAGTGACCCATCACGCTGGTCAGTAAGCCATCAGAGAGGTGTATCCTTTGGTGAGTGACCCATCACGCTGGTCAGTTAGCCATCAGAAAGGTGTACCGTTTGGTGAGTGACCCATCACGCTGGTCAGTAAGCCATCAGAGAGGTGTATCCTTTGGTGAGTGACCCATCGAACTGGTCAGTTAGCCATCAAACTTCACAAGTGTAATTGTTTGATTGGGATTTGAGAGACATTATCTTAGGCAAGTAGTTCGTAGTTTACCAAACAAATACCAAATCAAGTGGCTGGGATATCAGACGATACAAAGACAAGCTATATATTTAATATATATTCAAACTTAGGAGCAAGTATTTTCAGATCTATAAAATGACGTAGTAATTAGTTTACCTGAAGCCCACGGAATCACCGCCACGTGTACAATCAGCGCACTGATACATGCGCGACAAAAGGTCAACATTTTTTTGTTCAGGAACTGTTACAAAAAAAGAGAAAACCAATAGCGTATATATCAGAAAGTGTTTTCTGTAGGAGACTTAAATACACAATAACCAAAAAGCCGTGAAAATTTTAACAGTTCCACTTAGGGCTTCTTTCCTGAGCTATTGGGCGGATGTTCCTAAGAAGTGTGTTGACTTCATTGAAAATTTCACAAATAACATAAATCACGGATAATTGAAGTTTAGTTTTAAAATTTTGAGATACAATAGTCATGAGCTGCGATCGGATAAATATGTGCAAATAAACTCTGACGGGAGCTTCAGTCCTGTTTCCTGCTGCTGTCTTCGTCAAGGGACTCCAGGAAGTTGTGGCGGTGTTTGTCGTGGTGTCTTGTGGAAGTCCTGGGTTTGTTTGATTCCTATATATAGGGCCTACATCCATTAGAATAGAACAACGTCAAATACGCGAAATAATCGTTTGTACGGCGTAAAACAAGAGTCAAACACACAAACTATTCCTAACTATTGATAATGCAGAACATTAATAACACTTCTTAAAGCTGATATATCTACATAAAGCCCTGTACTTACACGATCTGCGGGTGGCTGGGTGGGAGCCTCCTGTATACCCTGGTACTCTGGTGACGTGTTGTGGTGTCCTGTCTTGCAAGTTGCCAGCGTCGTTTACGGTAGTTTCCTTCACCGATTGGGTTGGCACGCTGTTTTAAGTGAAATAACCTTAAATAAGGCGTTAAACCCCAATCTAACAGCAAAAAACCCCCAAAACTACACGATTTTATAGATATCGCGTATAGTTTCACACACTACAACACCGATGGCAAAGTATTTTATTTCATACACAAATTATACTGGGCTAAAAATTGCAGATTGCGCTGTTTTGTTAAAGGTAGGATTATTTTGCATGTTGTCAATAAATTCTAAATTCTGCAAGGAACGAATCCACTCTGACATTAAATAGAAATACGTGGCGTCATTTCAGAACGTCATAACAGCAGCCTTGTTGAAGCGGGAAAATGAATGCCGGCATTTGTGGCGTCAAAAGAATAATGGAATATTACGGTAATTAAAATTAAGCTAATTTTGTATATGCAAATAGTTAAAATGCACTTCGATAATCTCGCTTGCCTTGACTTGTGTTTTGCCTTTGGGTCTCACAACATACGAAAATAAAATAAGAGACGATACTTCTTTTATATTTTCTATTATATCGTTAATTGGATTGAGCCCTTTGTATTTATCTATTTTGCCAATTTTAATATTCAAATAAAAATTATTTTTATAAGAAGATGAAGGAAGGGTATTTGCCAAATTCAAACTGACGTGTCCAATGAAAAACGATTATTTAGTCTCTCGATTATTTTAAAATATTACCCAATATATACTTACGTGGATTTACCACCAGCTTTATAGACCTCACATAGATTTCAAGAACAGGAAGAAAAGACCCTGTGAATACATTTGTCTTAACCTTTTCTGTGCTTATCTTTCTTTCGTGAGGAAATAAAGTAATTGCGACGACTAAATGTTCTAAATTGTGTTCACGAGGGATCTAAACAACGACGTGTTCGGCAGTTGTGTAGTCACAGAGTTTAGATATAATTTGTTCCATTCACACGACCCTTAGATTCTTATGAAGTGTTAAGATAATTTTGCTCTGTTTAGGCATATTATTAAAATCAAATCCCGTGCTTCTATATATAGTATTATGTCTATATGACCGTGTTGATGGTCTAGTATTTATTAGTCCGTTATTGATGATAGAAGCCCATGCGTAAAGATTACATGTTTTTGTGATTGCTTAGCCGATATATAGTAGGACGTTGACAGTCAGTCTTCAGTTGCGTTAGTAAAGTGGACGAATATGAAGGTGGTTGGGTGGGATCCTTCTATGTATGAAGGGCCAAACGCGCCATAAATAGCAACGTATTACGTTGTCCTCGAAACACTACGTGTTATAACACAACGCAACGTAAAGAAGGGAAGCAGCCAATCAAAATGCTTTATTTTTATCACTGTTTCGTCTTATACGTTACGTTGTAAAACATTAACGATCGTACACTTGTTTCATTTCGTTGCGTTCTATCTATCGTTAGGTTGTGCTTTTCAATTTACTTCGTTAAGACGATACAGTGATAACAAAGAAAGCATTTTGATTGGCTGCTTCCCTTCTTTACGTTGCGTTGTGTTATAACACGTAGTGTTTCGAGGACAACATAATACGTTGCTATTTATGGCGCGCCTGGCCCTTCATATCTATATGCCCCGGTTCTTTCTGAGCTAAGGGGCACCAGTAAGGCGATTTGTTGTGGTGTCTCCTGTTTTTCGTCCTGTAAATGTATTGTGGTGTCTTCTATGTTGTCGGTGTCGCTTAGGGTGGTTTCCTTCACCCATTGGGCTGGCACTCATATAATTGTAAAACCAAAATAAATCAATCCATGTATATATAGCATTTTAGATTATGAGTATTCGTATCCCTATGGGCTATGGACAAGTTATGACACTTTTTAATCGAATCTGAAGAACAACCGTAAATGATGGAGGGGTGTGTTGGGAAGTTTCACAAATCAGATTAAAGTAATCAAGGTGCGGACTATAATGGATACACTTAAGACAAATAAAGCAAACATAGGGATTTTTAAAACTAACAAATCTGTTTGATATGATTGATAGTCCGCCAATTATAATGTGTGTGGTTTACGGAAAGTCTACAGCAAGCCAACAGGTACTATAGTAGGCCCTATATCTACAGAGTTTGATTGACATATACAGGCCTACAGAAATTAACTGCTACGTCAATATAGCCCTATGGTTTTCATTTACTCCTCAATTAAGTTAACTGACTGCATAACATTATTCCAGGGCGACGAGACAGTCCTATTATTTGTCCGACACTAAATGGGTTGTCTAAAAGAAAACCATTGTTATTTACTAGAATTCGATCGGTGACCATATGTATTGGCTAATACCGGTATAGGCCTATCTCAAAAGTTTCGGGCTAAAACAAGGTGTTCGGCAGTAGTTAGTAACTCTAGTAGATTTAATGTTATATTTGGTACTATTCTATTGATAAATTTTGAAATTAACAATTGTGGCGAGCAGCGAACTTATGATTTGTGCAACTTTTAAAATGGTTCCATCAATATATATAGAGACCGTGATCGACAGTTTGCAGATGGATTGAGAGGTCAATGTGTTTTTCTTCAAAACAGTTAACCTATAGACGAACTTTGTCACTGTGGCGCCATGATAAATGACGACGAGGATTAATTAAGTGGAGATATAGCGATAAAAGAGAAACATTTGGATAAATGTTTATTATTGACTGAAGTGTTTCCCTCCACGTGATGTCTGCACCTATGCCTATATATAGCCTATATCTATTGCTTACGATTTCTCTCGCTATTGATCGATGCATATGAAAATCAAATTAACGAGGTTATTTCAGTTTTACAGTTTTGCTTTTACAAACGTAAAATTGACTTATAGTTTGTCCAAAAACGGCAGAACACTTTTTGGAACGTAAAGCGTTAAACATAAAATATATTAAATACCAGTAAACTTCATCTATTTTGGGGGAAATGTTATTTTTTTCTGTTTTATTTAAATTACTATTTTCTATTTATTAGTAAGTTTATTAAAGATTTGAGGTGTGTGTGGAAGCAAGATGACTAAAAAACTATAATTTATGACCCACATTTTAAACGCAAAACTTCTATCGTGAATCATAAAGTACGAGAATGCGGCTTTTACGTATAGTTCAATTAAGTACTCCGTATGAAGAACTTTCGTGATGTCAAGCGTCGACTGAAAGTGAAAATGGAGAATGGTTTCGTTGATTGAAACAGGAAGAGGACTTCGATCAACTTTAGAATAAAGTCAGAGCATACGGCCATTATGAACCGCTTGATAGTTGGAAGGTTTGGGTAAGATATCGACCAAATAGCGAATAGCGGCTAAATGTCAAATATGGCAACAACAACAACAACATATACTAGATGGGGTGAAGGGTCCGGATTTCGTCAGACTCGTAGGTCATGGACATTTTATGAGTCTGTGGCTCCATGGTTGAGCGTTGGACTAAGGAGTCACCTTAACTGAACCCAGAATAGGTTCGATTCCCCTTGTAGACCGTCGGTATTTAAGGGGAGTTTTCCGGTGGCTGGGGAGTTCGCAGGGTGTTTTTTTTACCAGTTTTCCAACATACACCGGCAACAGAAAGTCGTCATATAGGTGATATACTCTTGAGTTAAACACCAATCAAATAAATATGTAAGGATTACAAAAAATACATTTTATTTTCTTTTTTTTTTTCAGGCCATATTGTGAAAACTGTCTACGTAGTTTTACAAAAGGAAAGGCTTTGAAATGTAAGGCATCTCATACTCAAGTCCAACAATGGTCATACCTTCCCCAAATTCTTCCTCAAAGCCGATCTATCCATACTAATAGAAATGTGTCATCATTAGCTCTGGTGAAGTGTAAGTCATTTCAGGGGACATTACTCGGGCCATATCCACGACTACAGACCAGACATGGCTATCCAATTATCTATATGCAAGGGCCAAACATGCAGATTAGAGAAATTGGATCTGTTGCTCGTCTTGTTGGTCGTTTCCTCAGAATACGCTACCTGATTTTCACATCAGCAGTGGGTGGTGGAATTACATTATCACAGGTAAGAAACTATGGTTAACGGATAGATTTTATCATAGGTAAGCACAAACTTGACATACATGTACATGTAGAGTGCTTCAGAGACTCGGAGAACAACAACAACAAAAGTGCCAACAAGAGAGTGAGTAAGATCTAGACCCCATTCACCACGGGGTAAAAATATATTTCATAATATATAATTTTGCTACCATTTTTTCAAATTGCTGCTTTTTTTATACCATTTATATCAGCTGCATTTGTTTGTATCAACTTATAGTAGGCCTACCTTATAGGACCCAAAAAAACATAGGATTAACAAATTTAAAAAAGTCAAAATAGTGAAATTAATAAATTTAGCTCGGAAACAAAAACAGATATTAAAAAGCTGAATGATGGTTTGTTAGCCATATATGTTGAGATAAGCTGTTTAGTGCATACACGAAAAATTCATGGAAGTAATAAATTAAATTATTTTTCCTAACAATTTGTTAGTAAGTTTAGTAACCCTAAAAGTTTTTATTAATGTTTTCGTATATATTGTGAAATAAGCCATTTATTTTTTCTCATGAAATTGAGAAGAGCTGCTCATGTCACCCGTGAGTTGAGCTCAGTTCATGCTGTGATCAATCTGTTTATAAATTAACACCACTTAACCACCTGGGGTCCCAGAAAGGGGATACAATTGCAACCCGGACAGCTGACTAACATTCTTAATACATAATAAACGCAAACTGTTTAAAACATCAACATCAGGTATTTCCGATTAGCCAGTTAACCCTGGTAGCTATTGGTATTTTATTGACTGTCCAAACACCACTAGTTGAAAAATAAGGTAGTCAAATTTTATCATCAAAGTAAATGGTCTTCTTATTCAAATATTTACCTGTATATCGGGTCTTCCTTAGGATAAGGATCACTATCTCAACTTTGTCAATTTACAATATATAAAAAAAGAATTGCAAAGTTTGAACGTTTGACAGGTAGAGTAACCTTAAGATTCATTTAAATTTGTAGCCTACGTTGTAAAGAAATGTGATTATTTCCAGACTTTAGAGTCATGGAAGCAGTACATCCCAGACATAGACTGGATGAGGGGTTACCTGCCAGAACCAGAGACCCTGGACAGGTATGAAAGGCAGTGGAAAGAGATGATGGGACGAGTTAGGCAATCTCTGCCTGAAAAGGTAATAACTACTCGTAGCAAAACTCCTTGAAAAAAGTTAAATTAATCATGAAAAAAAAAATCTTTTTGTTAAGATTTCTCACATGCTAAATACAGTCAATATAATATTTAAAAACATTTTTTTAAAACAAAACTCCTTTTCAATCAAACTTGAGTCTAAGAATTGAGTGTGACTCAGATCAGGTGGCTGAAGAGATTAGTGGTAGATTTTCTGAGGTTTCTGTCAGCTGTTTAACCAAACACTTCAAACGTACATTTTTCATGTAAGTGAAATACTTTTGAGTAAAAGGTCAAGGCATATCACCCCAATCAATCAAATAAACACACCAGCCCAGGGAAGATTGAATCTCTATAATCTTTCGTTATGTATCAAAGAAGAAATTTATTTTTAATGTTGTGATTTGGTTGAAATGTTGTGATTTGGTTGAAAGTGCATGTAACAAAGTGATGCAAAAATTAGTTTTATTGACAGCAGAGATTGTTATATTAGATAGTAGATACTAATTGTTTTTGACCTTGGGTATATAAGTTTTCCAGTGGCTGCAGAGTTCGTGTGGTGGTTTTTACGAGGTATCTTCCCGGTTTTCCAACATACACCGGCAACGAAAAGTCATATAATCGTCATAAAAGTTGTCATATAGGTGAAATACTCTTGAGTACGACGTTAAACACCAATCAAAGAAACAAACTAATTGTTTTATGTACTGAATCTTTTACAGGGCTGGCTGAAAGATAAAATACCTGAGCTGAGAAGTTCATTGGCCGACTACTTAGAAGAAGTGAGAAATGGTGACTTGGCCACATTCCTTGTTGATGGTAACTTTTATAAAACTTTGGAATTCTTCAAACCATTCTTCCCTCTAAAATTCAGTGATTATAATTTGTAACTAATTGGTTTGTTCAGTCAATCATTTGCATGCTTATATGACTGTAACTCTATTATTAACGTAAATTTGTTGTCATCCTTTCGTCTATCACTTATGTAAGCCTCTGGTGTTTAATCGCGTTTGTGGTATATTTTAAATGTCCTGCATTTTACGATGATTGTTGGCTAGCTATTCTTACAGAGAGTTAGCTTTGTAATTGGTGTAAAGCAGGGTAACTTTAAGACTCTAAAAAAGATGTGGCATAAGTTAGTGTGTTTTGCTTTCTGACATGACACCAGTCACAGGATGTTTGTTATGTTAAAGTTATAAATATACCGGTAAATGAAATACACTCGAGTATGGAGCAGTTTGATTATATTGACGCCCTCTGGCTAAGGGCAGTATATTTCCAGATTACATTCATGCTGTCATACTTAGGACTGGTGGAGTATTATAACACTTAAGTGACTACACATTTAATGGTTGTGTTAAAGTTGCTGCCTACTGTTAGAATACAGTGCCATCGTAGAAGTGAAATACCCTTGAGCATGTCGTTATACTCCAATCAATCAATCAATCAATCAATCAATCAAGCCAATATTTTAAGTAATGTATTAACCATAGCCTACAGTGTGGCCTTGTGTCATATCGCTGGAGTGGAATAAGCTCAATAACACATCAAACATCAATTAAATCAATTAAACATCAATTAAACAAACATTATGGTTGTTCTCATTAAAAGTCCTTAATTTATCCAGTCTTACCGTCAACGGATTCTTTTGCTCAACTTTCATTTCTAACGGAAATTAGAAATTTCTTGCATGTACATATTCTCACGAAGGCTTCAAAAATATATTTAATTCATTTTAAAGAGTGGCTCATTTGTCTTAAGTAACTTTGTTGCTGCTGCTGCTAGTCTTCTTTTTTGAGAAATATCAACCTCAATCATAACAATTGAATTCCCTCCTCTTGATAGTACCTGTATTTTTTTTTTAAATCTATATAATGTTGTTGTTGTTGTTATGGCTGTTCTGTCTTTCCTAGGTGTAAATAAAGCAACAGCCACTGTTTTAGGACCCCCAGATTCTTCAGGTGTGTATAATACAAGACAGCCCGGCCAATCGGGGGCGCAGTTTGTGACAATAGTTTGTAGTGACCATTGATCATACTTTGTTCTTGAAATACCCTCCTGTATAGTATTTCCTAGTAGTGTTTCTTTGACCCTCTGATTAAGGGCAGTATGTTTCTAGCTCACATTAAAGCAGTCAGTACATGGGGAACATTATTTCTCTATAAGAGCTGAACAATTCACATTTTTGGTTGTGTTAATGTCATTGTTTACTGCTGAAAAACACTTCAAAGTCAAATACCAGAATGAATTACAGAAATAAACACCAATTTGAGTCAATCAATGATTCCATCAATTCATCTATCCATATCAATCTATCAATATCAATCTATCAACCAACCAACCAATCAGTCAATCAGTCAATCAGTTCGAGCCCTCTGGCTAAGGGCAGTATGATTCCAGATTATATTCATGCTGTCATACTTTAATTGCACTGGAGGAACATTATCTTTCCAACAGCTATAACACTTAAGTGACTTTACATTTTGGTTGTCGCAGTCTTCTGTTGGAATACACAACCGTCATATAAGTGAAATACCCTTGAGCATGGCGTAAACACCAATATATCAACCAATCAATCAGGCCGATTAGTGATTTAATGATTGCAAACTTGGCTTGTAAAGAAAGAGTTAAATGTGTTGCTCTGATTCCTATTTGAGTACATGTAGGTGTTACTGTCTGTTCTATCCTAATGCTTGTTTGTCCTGTTAATTCATTTCCATTGATGTTCACATTTTCCTGTTGTCGTTTCTTAAATTTGAAAACTATATTTCACCTTGATTTCAACAGTTTATTTTATTAAAGAGACTCAGAGGATGACGGGAAAGTAGAAGTTTCTGTAATTAACGAATGGACTATGTCCAGTCAATTCTTTCCAGCACTGAATCTTAAACATTTCTGTGGATATTATCAGGGCACCTTCTATATAATAATGTGAAAAAAGTTCTAAATTTATTTATCAAACTTTTGTGATAAGGCATGCTCGCATGATGCAACAGAACTCCTAGGTTTGGCTTTAGCAAGGTTTTGTTAATGGTTTTGAATCCTTCGGGATCTTGGAACACCACGCAAGCCGATAAAGAAACAGTCAACAAACTGTGATCAAAACTCGTCTTGTATTATGCACAGTCTGAGGGCTAATGGCAGATTTAATTACCTCTGTTGTTTCTCAACATGTGCTACAATTTAGATCAAACAAAACATGAGGATGCGGAGGGTGGTTTGGTGGGAGCTTTCTGTGCCCTGGTCCTTACTGAACAAATGGGCACCAGAAAAAGAACATTATCAAACAACGGCTTGGTTTTCTTGTTGGTCCCTAATTGGTCTTGTTACTTTTCCCTGTGTCCCTTTGTCAACTTTCTTTGTTGTTTTTCTGCATTTTCTATTGTCAAATGTTTCTGCTTGTAATTCTACTTTAAAATTACTTATTTTTGTTTTGTTAGTGATTGTTAAAAGTGTTCTAGGTTGTCTTGGATTTAACAGATTCTAGTTGTTGAAATTTTCTAGATTTTCTATCTGTTCAATCCCCAAAAACTTAAATACTTTTTCTTAAAAAGCACTAAATCAGAATTGATTTCAAGATGTATGTAGAGTTTGTTTGTTTTGTTTCCAAAAAGGTTTGAGCACTATTTAAATCAACATGAAAATAAATCCCCTGCAGGAAATTGAATAAATAAAAAAAAAATGTTAAAAAAGTTTATTCCCTTTTTTTTTTCTAGATAGAAGAAAATTAGGTAGATATATTTACATAAAGTCTGAAAGTATTAAATGTCCTTCTCTCATTGAGCTAAGCTTTATAATACGTTGAAGGAAATTGTACGATAAAATTCAAATCTTATGTAGCTATAAAAAGCTATTGTTATTAAATTATTTGTAGGAGCGTCTCAATGAAATTGTGCAAGTACACCAAGTAGGTCAATTGGATGAAGAGAAAGGATTTATTTTTCACTCTTATCCATACTGTTTTATAAACAAAGGATAAGACAGTTATTTAAGGCCGACCAATTTCACAGGAGGATATACAACTGCCTTATGAATCATATTAACCATATCAATTCTTACAAACAGCAGTTTCTTTCTGTTACATTACGATATTTCTGCTAGGATGGAGCGAAATAATTTTGTATAAATAATTTTGTATAAATAATTTGATATAATTTTTGTCAATATCTCTACTTACTATTTAGACTACTACATGTATTTGTTGTACTTATTTTAGATGCTGGTATATCTATGAATGCTATGGCTTCGGTGGCTAGTCCACCAGGGGCAAGTAACTCTGGATCTACAATTTCAGGAGAATATAGAAGTGTGAGTAGGATATAAATCTTTATGCATGCCATGTTCTCACCATAACAATGGGAATGTCCTAAATGTTGTGGAAATGTGTGATCATGTGAGTTGTGAGAACCGTGTACTGTAAATGTACATGTTGATCGGCCACTTCTGTTTCTTCAAATGTTCATGGGCTCACTCAGTGGTTAGCGCGTCTGACTGCAGATCCTCCTTCGATGTACCGCACAGGTTTGAATCTCCCAGTGGACCTGAGGTATATGAGGGAGTCACACAAGGTGACTTCGGCAGGAGCGGTTTTTACAAGGTTTCCTCCCGGTTTTCCGCTGTATCGAGTAGAGCAGATTAAGATGTGGAGAATCCGTCAGCATATAAATGAAATACCTTTGAGTACGAAGTTAAACACCAATCAAACAAACAAACATATGTTCATGATGTGACTTTAGCTCTTAGCACCTAAGTTATTCTCACTATATGTTGTTAAAAAGTTTGGTTGGTTTCATCTATTCTTGTGACAGGAAGTCACTGGTGACTTGGTGGAGTAGGGCTAGATATTAAAATTAATATCAATCAGTGTGCAGTATCGCTAATACATTGAGGATACACAAGGAATTTGTGGGTGGTTGAGTGGGAGCCTCCAGTGCCCTGGTGCCCTCTGAACTAAGGGGCACAGAATGCCGATTTGTTGTGGTGTCCTGTTTTGTTTATGTTATATAAATGTTTTGTCCAGTCTTGCATGTTTCCAGCGTTGTTTACAGTGGTTTCCTTCACAGATTTGGCTGGCGCGTCGTCATATCAGGGAAATAACCTTGAGTACGGCTTAAAACCCCAATCAAACAAACACTGTGAATACCATTTATAGTGATTCGTGGAAGTGATAGCCAACAAGACGTGAAACTTTTGATAATCTGAAAGTATGCCGACCATCTTCAATGCAAGCACAGAGAAACGTGCGATATAAATTTGTGTTCCCACACTGTGGAGAGCAACACTAGCGACCATCTTCTATTGGAATGCTGATTACACTTGAAATAACAACAACACATATACAAAACCTGAAAAAAAAAACACATGCTTGTTTATTGTGATTCTGTCTTGTATTAGACCTGGTGTTCTCCATGTAGTTTTCTTTGCGAAACAGAGCTTGAGGAACATAGGCTTGGCTTTGTAAAAAGAAACCGAAGCGAAACAGAGTGGCGTTAAACACCAGGCAAACAATTTAAGTAAATAACTAACTTCTTCAGGCTAATATAAAAATGTTTTTCTTTGACAGCCTGCTGATAAACAAAGGCTGGAACAGATTCAAGAAGAGATGCTACAAGTACAGGTGATATTTTTAATAATTTGTGTTTTTGTAAAGTTATTGTTACGGAAGTTGATTTTAAAACAATGCAAATATACATAGATAACTGAAAGTGTTTAAAACATGGTTGTATTTTAGAACAGTTGGCTAAAAGTTGATTATACATGACTGAATGAAGATACCATTGAGACATACCATTAAGTGACATAGCCTGGAAGATAACATTAAACAACATTCAAATAAATAAATACATGCCTCTGTCGAAAATGTCCGTGATGACATTCAACGATTGTGGCTCCCGTGACGGAGTGGTCTAGAATGTTTGTCTACAGATGCCCCCTTTACCTCTGAGTTCGCCAGTTCAAGCCCTAGCTCGGACTGTATGTGTGTTGGTCTGTTAGCTACATGTACCAGTGGAAGGTCGTGGGTTTTCTGGGTTCTACCCAGTTTTCCTCCCACATTAAATATGATCTGTAATTGGGACTTAAGCGTCCTCCTGTTGATCCAAAATAAACTGGCAGACCAACCGCACATACTGTCTGAGGGAATGCTTGAACTCACAGACTCTGAGGTAAGGTGGATCTGTGGATCACAAGAGTACACTCTGGAAGTGTGCAGTCTAGACTACTCCTTCACGGAGGCCCCAACGTTGAATGATTGAGATGAATGATTAAGTCCTGTTTTGGACCATGTTTGTAAACTTCAGAGGACGTGTTTCCATGGTCTTGCAGACACTACAGCCATAATAAGTGCAACAACCTTTCTTTCTTAAAATAATTTAAACTTTAACACAAACTTTTGAGGTGTTAAAATCAGGTAGTAAAGTCATGAAGAAACCCAGAAATGGCCCAAACTTGTAATTCTTTGTATTTTTAATTTAATAAGCAGCCCATCTTCATCATTGAAGATAAATATTGAGACCTACAGTGTTCAAGGAGCTACATGGAGCAAGCACACTTACAGATTAAGATATTTGTCTTATCTTTCCAGATTCGTTATCAGAAAGAAATTGACAGATTAGAGAAGGAAAATCGAGAATTAAGAAAACAGTTAATGTTGAAAGATAAAAAGACGGGCAGAAAACGATCAATGAAGGTAACATCTTCTGTTAAAGAATGTGGCGTTTAACACCAATCAATCAATCAATCAATCTTCTGTTAAAGTTCAATTAAATTAAACTCCAAATGTTTTTAATTTGATAGTGGATTGAAATCACAAAACGGAATTAGCTGTAGAAATGTATGAGTCACTTGTAATACACAAGTAATGAGTGAGTGTTAGACTCTGGTTCTACAGCAGTGAATGGCTTACCTCACAGTAATAGATGGGGGTGGTTGGTGGGAGCTTCCTGTGTGTGCCCAGGCTGCTCTGTGTGTGCCCAGGCTGCTCTTTGAGTTCAGGGTCATCAAGCAGCTGATTTGTTAAGGTGTCCCGTTTTTTTGTCCTGGGGCGTCGTGTGTTGCCAGGGTCTTTGAAAAGGTTATTTTCTTCACCTATTTGGTACTCACGCTGTCACATGAGTGAAATAACCATTAGTACGACATAAAACCCCAATGAAACAAACAATGCACAGATCAATAACAATCTTATGATAAAGGATTACCATTGAGTAAACTGTTGAAATTAGAATTTAAATTTGATGCTGGTTTCTCTGTCATTAGAAGCTGGGGTTATCAGCTTGATAATAGTGCTAGCATCTGCCTTAATTAATACATTGCTCATCAATAAATGTATAATATGTCCAGGAGTGGAAAATAAATGAAAATTTTATTTTATTTTTTGTTTGGTTTGTAGTTGTCTCCAATAGACATGTACTCTGATGTATTGGACGAGTTGGCAGATTATGATTCCAGTTACAACACACAGGACCATCTACCTCGGGTAAGCCCACCTTCAAGAATTGAATTC
Source organism: Katharina tunicata (assembly GCA_032466195.1). Lineage (NCBI taxonomy): Eukaryota > Metazoa > Mollusca > Polyplacophora > Chitonida > Mopaliidae > Katharina > Katharina tunicata. Next base: position 19,914 of record JAVFBZ010139233.1, read on the forward strand.
ATAAACAAATTAAATGACAAATTAAGGAAACAATAAAAGAAAGGAACAAATACTTGGGGAAAAAACAACAACAGAAAACGCTATGAGTTTGTGAACTAAGTGCAATAAATCTTCAATAAGAAATCTGACTCTGCAAACCCTTAGTGATGATAAAGCCTGAATGTAAGGTTTGGAGAAAGGTTGGATGTACAAAACTATCCCCGGATAGTATATTTCCTCTTAATTTGTAAGGATGTATTTGTTTTTAAATAAATGTTTTACAAGTGAAGTGACATTAGAAAGGACATTTTATTGTGGTGTCATGTGTTTTTTGTCCTATGAAAGTCCATTGTTTTGTTTGTTGTTGTTGAACCTGGTTTTGTGAGGTTTTTTTAATTTTCTTTATAGGTTGTTGTGGTAGGAGATCAGAGTTCTGGTAAAACGAGTGTCCTGGAGATGATAGCCCAGGCCAGGATCTTCCCTAGGTATGATATCACACATCAACTAGCAAATAGACTCCATTTTTAGCTGTAGGTTACAGGGACATCAAATAGGGGAACTCTGATGATCTTAAAGTAGTGGCGGTTTGCTATGCCACTTAAAACATCCCCACAAGCAAGTGTCAATTCAGAACACCACCAACTTATTTGTAGTTCAAGCTCTCACCATCACAATAATAAACCTCAATGCATTTTGACAAGCTCGACTGTAGGTGAATTAGTTATATAAACAGCCGACGTGTAGAATTTACTTGGACAAAAAGGGCGAACCATTCTGATGTGAAATCCCACCCAATTTCCTGTTGCTATCTGGCCGAGGACAGACAGTATGTTTGAGGTTACATTCATGCCTTCACATTATTTCACTTCAATCAATTATTCAATCAATCTTGTGGGTAAAAATAGGCAAACTCTTCTGGTCTTGAGAATTTTAGTTCCCACTTTTCTCGACTAGTTTTACACAGGCTATCAAATTTCTTATGCCCATGTAATTCAAACAATTATCAGTTTACGTTCTTGTGCCTTAAGTGTCATGTGACATGGCACCATATTCTAGCCTTTATTACCATCGTTATCACTTTTGAATGGCTGACATTTTTGGCTGTGTCTTCTAATACAAGTTCCACCCTTTGTGTTCTTGTGCCATGACATGTGACAGTGCCTTCCTTTAACCACATATGTACATCAGAGGCTTATCAGTCTATCCGTGAAAGCAGATAATGTGGGTTGTTTCTTTGCACATATTTATCAAGTTTATTCTTGATTGCAGTTGTCATATAAATGAACTATCCTCACTTCATCAGGTGCCGCTGTGGGTAGTTGGTACATGTAGGGAGCTTCCTGTTCCCTTCTGCTCTTGGTTAAGGGGTATCAGGAAACCGTTTGTTTTTAAACCAAACATGATTATTTATTAATTTATTATTAAGACCTCCCTTATAGATAGATGTATGTTTGATTTACTAGATAAACTGTTTACATAATAATTTACCAGAAGGGCTGTTTATATATTTTTTTTATAAATGTAGAGAAAGAAAATTTTGCTTGCCTGTATGTACCTTGAGTTTTAGGAATTTGTGTTTTGATATTCAGGAGAAAGTTTGTTTGTATTTACCTGTAATTAGGGGCTCAGGTGAAATGATGACGCGCTCACCTGTGAAGGTAACTCTATGTGAAGGGCCATACCATATAGCCCAGTTCAAAGACAGCACCAGGGAGTTTGATCTCACAAAAGAATCCGATGTAAGTAATGCAAATATCAATGAATATATCATGAAATCGTTGTATTGGAATCAGTTTTGCAATCTGCCCTTTTGACATAAGAGATTTGGCCATTAGAGTGGCATTTACATGTATAATAAAGCCATGTATACTTGTCCAGAGGTCAGATACAGTGTACATGTAACTACATTTTATTCCAGTGTTCTCAAAAGTACATTTTAACTGGATTAAGCTGGATTCTTCA
>JAVFBZ010139244.1:0-21851 GCA_032466195.1 Katharina tunicata
ACTGGACAGACGTTTACGCCAGCGTAACCCAGCGCCTCAGACGCTTCCGCAACTGTCCCATGCACTGCATGAAGAATAGGTTAGGATTCCACGTGCCCGGATTCAAAGACTCATTCAGTCTATGCCAAGGAGGTGTCCCCAACAATTACTGAATTATCCCGCTTTGTTTTAAAGAGATAATTCTATTAATATTTCGCCTATGCGTTTCTTTTTTGACAGAGTATAGTTATCTTTAAACAACACAGACAATTACAGACCAATTTCGATCCTACCCATTCTTTCTAAAATGCTAGAACGCCATATACATGACTGGTTGTATACTTTCATTACCTCACATGACCTTTTGATTGACTCACAATCTAACTTTCGTCCGCATCATTCATGTTTTACAGCACTAACCAGGCTAACAGAGGCGTGGCATAAATCTATACATAACGAGGAAATCATAGGGGCTGTGATAATTGATTTCAAGAAGGCATTCGATCTAATAGATCACAAAATTAAAAAAAACTTGAAATATATGGGTTTATTACTATCGCTGTTAAATGGATGTCCTCCTACCTCAACAACAGGTTTCAAAGAGTACCTCTGGAAAGTAAACTATCAGAACCACTTTTGGTAAAGTCAGGTGTCCCACAAGGGTCCATTCTTGGGCCTCTACTATTTATAATATTGTATATGAATGACCTCGTTTTATGTATTGATGACTGTTACGTTGAAACTTATGCAGATGGCATCACGATTCATTATTTTTCTAAAAACGTAGATTCCATTAAGGATAAGCTTAATAGCAGTTTGTTGGACTGTTCAATATGGTGCAATGGTAACAAAATGATAATTAACCCAAAAAAGACAAAAGCGATGATACTTGGTTCTTCTCAGAAGTTAAAGCAAGAAAAATCATTAAACCTTTCCGTTGAAAATACTATAATTGGAACTGTTATAAGTTTGAAACTGCTTGGGCTATACATTGATAGAAAGCTGTCTTGGGAATGCCATGTTGATAATATTTGTAAAACCATTTAAACATTTCTTTCAATTTTACGTAAGCATAACACGTTGCTCCCTCAAAATTCAGGAGTGTTATTCTACAATGGATATATCGCCCCTCATATAAACTATTGCTTTACTATTTATGTGAATTGTTCTAATCAAATGCTAAACAGAATAAACAAAATTCAGACAACAGCTGCTAGACTAATTTTAGATCAACAAAAGCAAACTCCGTCTAGTGAACTTTTCCAAATATTACAATGGCTGACCATTTCAGACAGACAACAAAAAGCAATTACTGTTTACAAATCCCTCTACGGCCTTCATCTCCAATACATGAAAGATTTTTTCCACAAAAATATTCCTATCTATGAAAATCTGCGCTCTGCTTCAAATGACAAGCTATATATCCCTTTCCCAAGAACTGAAGCGTTTAAAAAAAGTTCATCATATTCTGGTCCAATGATATGGAACAGCCTCCCCGAATATGTTAAAAATGCTAATTCACTTGACATATTTAAACAATTAGTCTCAAGAAATTAGTCTGCTTCAATTTTTTTTTTTTATTATGTTCTTGTAAATTTTATAATACATATTGGAGTTTTTTGGGTTTTTTTTTTTTTATTTTTATTTTTATTATGTTTTTGTAAAAATCTTAATTTATACCTGTTCATTTTTTTTTTAATTTTATTTTTCTGTAAATAATGTTATATATTGTGGGTTTTTAGTTTTGTTGAAAACACTGTAATATATACCGTGTTCATTTTCTTCTGATACAACTGTGACTATATATTTAGACCTACCTCACTATCTGTAGCTTCTGTAGGAAATATGTTAATCAATGAAGGTGTGACTGTGTGCATGAGTGTTTCTTTGTGTGAAGAGGGCATCAGGGAAGATCAGCTTCGAGCTGACTGAGTGTACATTGTACTTTAACCCTCTGTAAATAAAGCTTATTATTATTATTATTATTTGTAACAAACCATAGCATCAAAGCAACCAATCACATTAATGTTATTAGAAGTGTAAGGCTGTTTGCAAGGATACAGTTCTTCATGTAGAAACTATTTGTTATAGAGTTTTTCATTCATGAAAGAAGCAGGCTGAATCTACAGTTATGTTAATTGGAGTAGAATTACCTATTACAGTACATGTCACTTTAGACTTACAAGGAGAAGCTTTCTAAATACCCAATACTTTAAAGTTTTGCTCAGGACAGTCACTGTTATTTTGGGCAATTTGATTTACTCTCTTAGCTGGTCGACTTTGCTGCTCTTTGTAAAGTCCAATTTTAGAGCAAAATTCACAGTATAGTTGATTGCAGGACACTTTGGGTGATTAGCCAGGTGGTTGTAGGGTCCACATCTGTAACACTGACGGCCATGTATGGAAGTGTTATTGTCCTTATTCTGTCTCGTAGAATTTTCTGATGATTTATTTCCACGTTGTTGATTTTTAACCATTTTAATAGCGGTAGGTGTACATTTATCACTGCAAATACATCTAGCCTCTTTAAAGGTTGTTTCAATACGTTGAGCAATAATAATAGCCTTTTTTAATGTACGGTTAGGCTCCATCAGTAAACGTTCTCTCGTACGCTCACAATTTGTTCTTGTCAGTAGCTGGTCTCTAATAATGTAAATCTCATCAGTCATATAACCGTATTCACATCTGGTAACAAGTTCACGTAAGGCAGTTATGTAAGAACTGATTGACTCACCGGGTAACTGAAATCTTCGACGGAATCGCTCGGCAGCAATATTTACAGATGGCAGGAAGCGGTTTTGTAATGCAGCACAGACGCTTGTATGAAACGTGTATAGTGGCCGATAACTAGGTACACTAGCCATCTAATGTATATATACATTAGACGGTTAGTGTACCTAGTTATCGGCCACTATACAGCTAGAAACAAGCATCTGTGAGTGAAGATGCAGAGATCTGTATCGTTATTAGTCTACTTCGTAATCTATATGTAACGATACAGAACAGTACTGAACAAAAATGTGTAATTTTTAGTTTTGGCACTTATTGGTTTTAACTTGTCCAGTTAAGTGATTTTCCATTCTGTTTGGTAAATTGAACTTTCACAAATGTTGTATGTATTTAAAATGCGCACCTCGCGCATTAGTAACATGTAAAAGCTAATTTTTTTTGTCAACGAGAGTAGCAAGATGGCAGCCAAATTCGAACATCTCCCTCAACCACTCGACTTTTGTTTTGAAATTACTGCCACATAGCGAGTTTTTCACACCCAGAAGTTACTTCAAATACAATATTTTGATAAAAACTACACAAAGAATTGGAGAAAAGGTATTATAAGTATCGAATAAGACGGTAAATTTCAAATTTGTGCTCCGCATTGCCCTGTACGATGCGGGAATTGCAATGTTTTAGCATGGCACAGTTCTGTAGCTAATGTGAGTGCAGTCATCGCTTTCTTGTATGGATCATCATTTCCATCACTTTCTGGTAGGGTGTGATATATACGTTTTCCCTAAGTACCAAACGAATTAAGAAGGATCGCTTTTTTTCTTTCCGGAGAATCCTACGTATAATTAGCAGCAAGTAGAAAGTTCTCGAAAGAACGTCGCCATTGAGTCCAGGGTATATGGTCGGTTCACCGGGTGTTGAGAGAAAAACAGGCTGGAGGCGGTAAATATGTAGTCGCCGTGAGGTAATTATGTTGTAGGAAGGTGCCTTGTTAATCCTCGTCACCAATTTGTTGTATTGTAGAGTAAAGAAGAACACGATGGCTATTGATAAAGTCGATATAAACTATATTCGACATAACTCACATTTATAAACATCCACCCATTCAACTTCCTTGGTCCAAGTCCCATAACCCTTGGATATTTACTTTAGCAGATCATGCATGCATAAATAATAAAACTATTCAGAACACAACCGAATGTTAAACAAGATGTCGATACCGTGCCAAATAGTTATGATCTTGATTGCCGAATTCCAGCGCTCTGTGGGCAGGTTTGAGCCTGTTGATTATATTGTCAAATATGACTTAGGAATTTCAGTCTGTCACAGTCCTGTCTGCTGTTTTACAACCCTTGACATGAACATGTGAAAACACAAGGACACTTCTGTTACAAATGCTGACAGTAATTTTATTCAGGTTATGCCGTGGGTCTTACAAGTTAACAGTATATATAAAATATAAACTTAGTTTAGACACTGAGTTGACACTGAACTCAGCAATACATTTTTCCGTATGGATAACATCTTCTTATATCGTTTCAAAGACATCATCTTAAACAATGGACTATCCTTCTCTTTTCGTCTTTAAAGTTCGTCACCTTGTGAGTCCTCAACAAAATGAGGTTGTCATTTACTTTAAAACGATCCCTTAAACTCGATTAAATCGTTGTAGCCAATGTAGTTGTTATCCATACGGGAGTTAAGTCTTGGTAAGGACTTCAAGAAAACAAGCCAACACCATATGTATAACAAACTCAGACCAAAGGAGTACAAGGTCAAGATAATAAATTAGATCTGAACGTAGTAGGTTTGGTAATGAAATATTGAATAGGTTTTGCTCTGGGGCGAGAATAGGTAAAATCAACAGACAGATAGATGTATCTATGTAACATGACCGCAAAAGGATAAACTCTTTTGATTGCTTCTGAAGTTTATTTGTTTGTTTATTTTCCGATGTTTTTCGATCGTTGGAAGCTGCATTATTCGAGGGAAACTGGAAAGGGCCCAATAAATCAAGGACGTTCCGCTGGTAGCTGACAGATCAACCCACTACAGCCCGAGCGGGGTTGCAGTCGATTTAACTTCCAGTCTCTGGAGCTCTGCTAAGAGTCGGAGTAAGTAGTTGAAATTCACACGGTTGGTTCTTCGTGCTCTCATTGGAATCGAGTTGTCGCCCGAGTAAGCCATACGTTGGCGGTTTTCTGGAAACACAAAACAAAGTTTAGGCCCTGTATATCATGATTGGAAATGTTTTTAATTCGCTGGGCTCAGAGATAAATTAATATGCATACAACATAAGGTTAGTGCTAGGTTACATTTGAGCCTACAGACACCATCACGTCAGTTCAGTATGTACAAAGGAAGTTCGTGTTCAAACCACATAATAGTGGCTTGTTGACGTTAGTCATATTTCCACAATTGAAATTGTTCAGACAACTTTACAAAAATGATTGCTAATAAATATGTTAACTGTTTTAACTTCGAATGAGTCTCTCTCAAGAAATTGTCTGATCGTTTTTATAGGTTTCTTATACATAAAACTCGATGTATCCAACTAAGGATACGCTCCTATACGCAGCGGCTTTTGATACATACATCGATACTACCGACAAGAACGTATACACCAACAGCCGCTGCATAACAGCGTAACTTAGGTGAGCTGAATTGCTTACATTCTGAGCGTAACTTAGGTGAGCTGAATTGCTTACATTCTGAGCGTAACTTAGGTGAGCTTAATTGCTTACATTCTGAGCGTAACTTAGGTGAGCTTAATTGCTTACATTCTGAGCGTAACTTTGGTGAGCTTATTTGCTTACATTCTGAGCCCGTTAAATGGAATAACCGTATATAGTTATTAGTAATTAAGGCAAATACCTTTCTTTGAAAATCGGAAAATTTTGAAGAAATGAAAATCGGACAAAGTTTAATTTCACGAAAGTCTATTAGCTTCAAATAAAAAAAAAAAAAAAAAGAAAGCTCAGTTTGATTTCAATTTGACGTAATGTAAATTTGCTTTGTTAACATATATGCAGGATGATTGAATTATTCAAATTGAGAGACTAGTGGAAGACCTACTATAAAATGATTGTGGAGATCGTATAGGGCTGTATCGGTACCAAAAGTTGATGACCCGTCTTATCTGGTCACGACGGGCGGGTCTGGGGCGGGCTTCGCACCGAGAAGATATAAGGATTAGGCAGACCAACAAACCCAACAAGCACAGCTTCGTCATGACTGGTACCCTGTCAACATAAGTTATCAATGGATGTATTTGTGGTCAGACTTCACAGCTTTTAAATATCATTTTAAATAGAAAGCAGACATATATGCACAGCTTACACCCATGCCCTAAAACTATGGCGATAGGCATATACGCTTTTGAAGAAAAGAAAAACGGGGGCATTTAATTCATAGATTGGGCGACAAACTATTTCGTGTTTGGCACGGAATGAAGAATAGAATGTAGTCTTTTAAAGAGCGTATATATATTCATCCTTTATTAACCGTACTGACACAAACTCAAAACTCAGCAAAGCTATAGCACATGGTGTGACAGGGATATCACAGAAACTGTACCTCACTATTATACAGCGATGCTGAAGAGTATGGTCGCCTTTTTGTTCATGGTGTCGTTTTTGGTCAATGCACTTCCAATATCTTTCGGACAGAGCAAACCAACATCGCCATTTATCGTGCAGAAATTAAAACTTCATCAAAGCATAGGTTGAAGAGATTTTTGGTTTTCTTTTTTTTTTTATAGTGTTAGTTCTAGCTATACTGGTCTGTGGATAAGAAGACGTATATAAATAAATCTAAAACAGCTGGTTTAAAGTGGAGGGGGTATGTTCATTTAAGGGAACAATTTGTGAATTTTATTTCCAACTTTCGATATTTCTTATGTGGTGTATACTGATTTCGAAGGCGCAATGTCCCCCCACTTTCTAATTACTTCTCGAAAAGTAATCTATTTTATGTCACAGAGAGAATCCCAAACAGGACATAGACTGGATAAATAAATAAATCTAAAGAGCAATGACTTATTAGCATTAATGGTTTTGAGCATTGCCTTATTCCAACACAGTTGAATGGGTTCAATAATCTGTTGGAAAACAGACGACAAATTAATGTTCACCAAAACTTGGAGAATCAATTTATTGATATCAACAATTTGTATTCAATTGTTTCACGAAAGTTCTAATAAAGATGATGGTATACCATTTAAATCTTACCTTTTGTATAAGCTGTTTATAAGGTTTGGATAAGCTGAACATCAGTGGGTAGACAGTGTGCTGCGAGCAGTGCTTCGATCTTTATGTAAGTCTCAGTGCGGATTGAAATCCCCCCGTTTGGCTTTTGTAGAAACTAATTAAACATTAACGACACAAACATTTTTAATTAACCACATATTCAATTGATAAGTTTTAAGTAGATCAATAAATTCCACACGACGTGGTGCGTAATACGCCCTAGTAATTTGTAGATTACACCCAGAGTAATGGAATTCATAATTGACCGTGTTTCTTAGCTACAGACTGCAGCTCATAAGTTACGTGAACCTTTACTCAGTGGCCTCAATATATTAATAACTCGTTATCAACTTGCGGACAATTGCAGTCCGCTTTATTTTCGTTTTTAAAACAAGGCCTTTTGTCAGTTAAAAAGTTTATTGAAAAATAACACTATATTGAAAAGCCTACATGATTTTAGCCGTAATTTAAGAGGTCCCAACATTCCTTATGCTTAATTCATCAGCTGATACACATCGCGTTCACCTGTACGTCATACTGATAATTTATGCACACTATTGACCAATATTTATTAGGCGGTGTACCTTAAAAACAGCTTTCAAACAAAATCTAACATCAGAATCATTGCTTAAAACCTTGATTTGATGGTAACGCCAAATGTCTGGGTAAATTAATTTAACCTTGATACAAGATCATATTTTCGCAATTGTTTTGAAAATGTTATTGACTAAACAATACGATATCATGAGGGGAAGAATATGGACATTTTCATAAATTATGATTGCTTTTGCTGTGGGCTTTTTTTTTTCGCTGAGGGAGTATATACTTACATTCGAATCATATTGTGATTGTCCATCCTTATATTATATAAGAGAACATTGGAATCGTGCGAGATACCAACAGGCGGGAGCGGTCTACACGAACTACAAATTTGTCATCTGTTTGTTTTCTTGGTTTTCAGTACACGCGGTTATGCTTTAGGGCTGTAACTGTGTCAGTTATAGGCCCCATGCGGCTTCACTGAACTGCATTGCAATATACATTGCAATTATATCATACGATATTTTATTGTCGTGCGACATTTTTCCATGAGGTACTTTCTCCACATATCCTTTCTCTCTCGATTGGCAAATCTACATGAACTTAGCTGTGTTCCATCCATTTTAAGTTTAACAAGAAGTCATCTACATGTAAATCTCCCGCCCATCTTAATGACTGCATTGACATGTGGAAAATATGGAATGTAAATGTATCATTATAACTTTATATGGAGTTTATTGTATTTACATCAATTCTCAAATAGCAAAAGAACCTGTTCTTGATGTTTGTTCCACATTTCATGCAAAATTAAGGAATATAGTTTTGCCATTTTGTTCCGAGAATAAAGGCTAACATTAATTTCAAAATAACTGTCAATGTCGAATTTGTGTCCATGGAAACCATTTTTTTTTTCTGAAAATAATAAAAAGCACCAGTTCACCACTTGCTTATCGTGTGTATCAAAATTCATAATGATACCGGAAGCGTTTTTGCAGTTATGTTCCGGAAATGAACGTTTACCTCAATATTTCTAATTCCAACTTGTTTTCATGAATAATGAAAAAAAATCCGAAATCTCTAAATATCAAAAAGCACCAGTTCACCACTTGCTGGTTATGTATATCAAATCTAATAATGATACCTCCAGTGGTTTTGCAGGTATCTTCCGGAACAAAGACAAGCCTAATTTAACTATTTCTTAATTAAATTTGTTTCCATGGACACTTTTTTCATAATGCAATTTGTTTCCATGGACACTCAAGATTTTTTTTTCTTCAGAAATCTCTAAATATCGCGGTTTACCACCTGCTTGATATGTTTATCAAATTTTATAATAAAACCCCCGCCAACTTCGATTGATACTAAAGTCCAACCTCAGACAACTCGAGCTGATACATACTCCCGCCGTCATTATACTCCCTATAGGCCTATGCCTATATAGGTATATAGTCGGGAAAGCTGGTTTAATTTTTTTTTTTATCTGGTGTTAAACCAACAGGCCTTAAAGTCCACAAGTGCATGATGTTGACTAGTGTTACTTACCGGAGTGAAAGATTCTTGAAGATATTATTGTCTTTTCCACCATTTATTTCATCACAAAGTAAACAAAACAGTCGAGGGCCTCCTCGCTCTCTCACATAAAAAAACCCGCCAAACTAAACACACCATAAAAGGGGCAGTCATCGAGGGCGACTTGGGGAGAGTCAGTTGAGGATGATCTCCCCTTAATCAAGTAACAATATATGCTTTAACAGTCTACACCTTTACATTAGCACTATTTCAGTACAGGAAAAAATTCCGCCGATTTGTTTACAGTACAATTCTCACATCAGATCGGAAAAACACAAGCAGATGCTACAAATCAAAACGATAGGGTAGGCTTACTAATATGTATAGGTACCCTATACAAATAATGTTGGTATCCATTTCCAAAAAAAACCTTTGTTGTAAAAATATTTCCCCTGAAAATTGACGTTTATGTCCAATACCGCGATTGAGATTGAGAGAGGAAAGAACTCAGAATGTGTTATGAGAAAAAAATCCTCTTATTGTGGTCAATTTTTTCTGAGTGAAATGTTAATCGATCAGTGTCAATGACTCAGACAAGAAGACCCTAAAATTTGAGTAGAAACAAATGTCAAACACACGGGCAAAACTCCCCATAGAATAAAGTCGTAGTCAAATTAAAGGCCATATCAAGTTGTTACTAAAACGCTATTATATAGTTTGTAGAATTACTCGTTTTCCGCTGAAAGACACTTAAGTTGCCGAAGGATTGTAAGTAAAAGGTATGGTGGACTTTTCATGCTACATATGTTGTAGTGACCATGTCGCTGAGGTAAATTAGATTAGCAGATTATAACTTTACGCTGTATACTTGTACAGGATCTGTTTTGCTAGTGTTTGAGTCGTTTGGGTTATTTTTTATCGGCAAGAAATACACAACTAATTTAAGGCACAAATAGTCCACCATACATTTCAATTATAGTAGTTCGATTTAAGTGGATTTTAGGGGACAACGAGGACAAGATATGTAAATAGCAGTTTTGTTAACAAAATAGTAGGGTTTGTAGTTTGACTATGATTTGTTATGTGTTTAGGCTACCCCTTTAGGTTAAATGAAATTATAAAAGTATATTCCGGTAGGCTAAGATTTACCTGCCATCAACGATGCAGTTTTCATTGTGCTTTCGTGAGCTTGAACTAGTTTTTAAAACAAATTCGATATCTAGTTACATTTTAATAAAGAGACAAGACATAATAGCCTTAGAATAAATACGAAAGAATAGTCATATCGATAATTAAGCCTATCGTAGCCAAGTTTGAACAAGGACTTATATATTTTCAAAGCATACAGAAGTCGAGTCACTTTTATAGTAGAACAACATAAGATGATATGGGTGACAACTTCTTGTATATATAAAGGGGAAGAAAACAAAAAACAAAGTCATACTCAAATTATAGACCATAGCAAGGTGTTCATAAAACTGCCGTTACATTTTTATAGAATTTGTCGTTTTCCACTAACAGACACTTGAAATAAATGCCAAGGTAAAATGTATGGTGGACTTTCTGTGCCATGTTTAATTTATTTATTTTTTGTAGATAATAATAATCAAAAACTAATCAAAATTGAACTCCATCAAAAGAGAAACCTTATAAATGTACAGAATAAAGCTAAATACAATGCACAATACTCAGTTACTTTGGTGAAATGATCACTACAGGAAATGTAGCGTAAAAAGTCCACCATACATTTAAACTTGATATTTCAATTCAAGTGTCTTTCAGTGGAAAACGACGAATTTTACCCAAAAAAATGTAACGGCAGCTTTATTAACACCTTGTTGTAGTCTATAATTTGAGCATGACTTTCATTTTTGTTATCTTCTCCTTTCAGACATTTAGAAGCTGGGCACATAACAAAAACATTTTTTTTTTTTTATAGATTTTCAACTTCTCGGTATATTTATTTACAAGCGACGTTTCGGCCTAGTTGCTACAGGACCGTTTTCAAGCAATGTTGAAATGATATAACTTTAATAATAAATGATAAAAAAAAAATGGACCATGGTTTCATTAAAGCAATCGATACACATATATATTTCCTGCGCAACGTTTCGGTCTAGTTACTAAGACCGTTTTCAAGCAATGATTGCAAATCTCAATTTGTAATCATTGTTTGAAAACTGCCTTAGCAACTACACGAAAACGTTGCTCCAGAAATATACCAGAAGTTGCAATTTTATACGTATATTATGTAATCCATATTCTAAGGATTTAATTAATATCCTTGGTTCAGGTTATTCAATAGCTTAATATGCCGCCTAGTCTACTCGTTACTTATTACGTTATTAAAAATGGGAATAATTATTATAGTTTCATATTTATGAGCTTTTTAAGGTGTAGATGTGTACCACATAAAAAAATAACTCATTGCACAATCCTTTGACAGATCTTTGACAGCACTCGAACACTCTCTGTGTTTCGGTATTTTTCAACTAAGCAGCGGAGAGTATGGTGATTTTTTCGTAACATGCGGACTTTAAAATATTAAATTTTGTGCCTTGTTGTCATATATTTACTCTATGCAAAGGTAATTTTTCAAGTTTAAGTAGTGAGATAGAGCCGAAAAGCCAGGTCTAGATTTCCAATCAGCTTGATGAACGTTAGGCTTTCTTTGCTCGTGTGTGGTTGATATCGTCTGCCCACCATACATTACATGTATGATCTGTTAAATTCACATGTTAGTGTTTTCAACTATATACACCTCGACGCCTGTCGCCAAAAAAATCTCCCTCTCCTTAAGGTAAGAATGGTTGAATCCAGTGATATGTATGCGACTCATGTACAATTCAGTATGATTGTTGTAAAGTGACTTGTATGTTTGTACAGCAACATTTATGTCACCAAAAGTATAGACATATGTCAAAGTATTTGCAAAGAGCCAGTTTTCGTTACTTTTGATTTACCCAGATAGGTAGCCCAAGAAACCGGAGGGACCTTCTGTGTTTCTGTGTATTGCTTCAACAATATTTTTGATTTACGTAAGAGGGGGTTGGGGGGCAATCGATTCGGCAATTTGCTAAGAAAAAAAGTCACAAAATTAACCCAAAAAGAAGAGATGAACAGCTGATGAAGCCCTGCCGAAGTTTACATACAACAATATGTAGTTTTAGAGGTTATCCAACAGGAGCCTGTTTGATACGATCTGGGATATAGTATAGAGGGATATGAAACAAGGTCGATCTGGGCCATCTTCACGCAAACTCTTAGCCTCTGCGAGACTCTGCATGACTCGCACCAAAACATAAGCACCTGTTCTGACAGGTAATTGTACGTATGTCCAATTCAGCTCGAGTGAAACAGAAGATACACTTGAAAGACGGTTTTAAAGCAAGAGTATGATAGATTTAGGTAGCTTCAGAACTGTGCCATGTTAAAACATTCTAATTCCCGCATCGTACAGGGCAATGCGGAGCACAAATTTGAAACTTACCGTCTTATTCAATACTTAATATACATTTTCTCCAATTCTTTGTGTAGTTTTTATCAAAATATTGTATTTCAAGTAACTTTTGACATGTTTGAGTGTGAAAAACTCTCTGAGAGATTGACAAAAATTTTTGAATTTGGCCGCCATCTTGCTACCCACGTTGACAAATAAAATTAGCTTTTATATGTTACTAATGCACAGGGTGGGCATTTTTGTTCCATAAAATATTTCTGAAAGTTCATTTTGCCAAACAGAATTATAAATCACTTAATTGGACAAGTTAAAACCAATAAGTGCGAAAACTAAAAATTACACATTTTTGTTCAGTACTGTTTTGTATCGTTATATATGGATTACGAAGTAGACTAATAATGATACAGATCTCTGCATCTAAGATTTAGGCTATTCGTCTGCTTATGACAACATAGAGAAATCAAAGATGGCAGCACCAAATTTTTATGGGTGTCACGAAAGTAACAGATTTTTTAAGCGTTAAGGCTATTTACCAACCACGCCAATAAGTTACATGGATACATATTTATTTTGAATTGGCATTATTGTAGAAGAGCGGTGTGATGAAATTAATATAAATGATGAGATTTAATTAAAAATGAGCCTTAAAATATACTGATTGTATGCAAAACGTGTTGTTCGCGAAATTGAACAAAAATAAATGTAGCTCTGTTATGACGCCAAAAGCTTCAAACTTATAAGTTATTTTTCATTATTTTTTGTTGAACTGATCGTAATTATCCCTAGCTTGCATGCCAGCTACATATTGTGCACGAAAGTACAATATATTTCTGTTAGTAACTCCGACAATTCGTGATTTCGAATACGGGTCATAAGTTTGAAGTTTGAACAAAGGGAGTTAACTGTGTATAGATAAGGCTAGCTGAGTAAAGGATTCAATGTTCACTGAACTGGTTAACAGCACAGTTTCATATCCCTCCATACTATTTCCCAGATACGATGAATATCACTCAAGTATATAAATTTTCACATTGTTGTAGCCTACACTTGCACCTGGAAGCATCATAGAACGTGACAAAGTCACTGGAATGCCTTTTCCCTCTACACTACTGGGGTTGTGTAGTGCGACAAATATGGATACAAGTGGTGAATTAACAATGCTACAGATCTATGAAATTAACTGCGTGCTTGTACTATTAATGATAGCACACATGCAATTTTGTCCCAGGCTTTGAACGTACGTAGCGAGATTTTACAGTGACGTGATTACACCTACTTTTATCTCACATTTTCGGCAATATGGGGTTAAAACAATTGATATTATAGATGAATTTGGGTTTCTAGTATAAAGTGGTAAAGAGCATATTTTCAGGCAGCACAAACAGGCTCGTTTGGCACGTGGAGTATACAATAAAAATAGTCTATCACATGAGCTCATTATAAATTTAAGATGGCGGACTCGATCGATAATGAAATTGAAAATTACGGTAAGCTTTCCGTCTGATTGAGGATTTGAATGATTCAATGTAAATGAATATAAGTCAAGAAAGTAGTAGCCTACATTCCCTGTGCACCTTTGTTATGTAATAAGTCAAGAGATGACAGTTGCAAGCTAGTCACAGATACAGACAGCAACAGCGTTACTGGTGTGGAGTAAACTTCCCTTTTTCAGCTGTCAAACGGAGCAAGTTTCAAGGCCTGTACGGTACTACGATAATTTGAAAATTATGAGGAAATACTTCATGAAACAAACACATTACAGTTGCAGGGTAACCTTAAATTATTGAGAAATATGACCATTGAGTAATGCCTGTTTTTAAAAAGACTTCCATCAGAAAAAAAAACAGACTTTCTAGATCTAATTTTATTTTAGCTTGAATTAATATAGGTTCGCACCTACCAATCGTCAAAGTTCGATCCCCCTGTGGACCTTAGGTATATAAGGGAAGTTTTCTGGTGGCTGCGGATGGTTTTTACAAGGTTTCTTCCCGGTTTTCCACCATACGCCGGCAACGCAAGTTATTAAGATTAGTAAGTGGCCATATAGGTGAAATACTCTTGAGTACGACGTTGAACACCAACCAATCAAACAAACAAACAAACAAACCAACCAATCATCAAACTCTATATTAATCTGGCAAAACTTCATTCCAGTCATCACTGGCATCTTTGACCTCTTAATAATCAGCTAAATTACCTTATTTATTGCCAAAAGCATGTTCTTTAATATTTTCAATTGGAGTTTATTTAACTAAATGTAACTAAAATAGATTTAACCCATTTAATTTTCTTATGACACTAGACATTCAGGAGAAATGTAGACAGACCTGCGTGCCAGCTACAAGAGGTATTATAACATTATAAAGCATTTCACAGCCTTGTTTAGAGAGATCAAAAATACTTTACTGTACATATATAAGGAAACAAGCACAATTTCTAGCTGGTTTTATTTTCCATAACGTGCACAAAACATAAAGATGTGTATAATAATAATGGGTACATTGTGTCTTCTTGGCTGAAATACAAAAGGAAAAGTGAGAGAAACCAATAATTTTAAGTTTTCAACATTAGTATTCATTAAAATCAGTAGTAAAAAAATATTTTTTGTTTATTTCCCTTGCAAAAAAAATTTGATTAAAAAACCAACACAATTTAGTGCATAGAATGACCCGTTATGCATTTAGAACCCCGCCCCCCTCGCAGTGTTATGGTATTTACATGTATGACCGGCACTTCTCAAAATCCTCATAAATATGACACTGACAGGCACTTCTCAAATCCTAGCTAAGACACTGACTGTGACTAGAGTTTTATAACACGACTGCAATATCGTACAGATTCTGACATGGTGAACAAAGACATATATGGAAGACTACAAAAGACAAAGAATTTGGAAAAGAAACTCAAGAGGTCGTTTGTAGTACTATCTCAGGAACCGGTGAGCTACTTAACTTGTCTCACAATGTGGAGCAAACAAAATTAAATAAATGTTCAACTTCATCATTATGCTGAAATCTGTTGTTGAGACAGATGGAATGGCTTTCAGATCCAACAGAAAGTTACTGAAATTTTTAGGCTATGGCAAAATGTTTTGAACATTATGAGTATTGATATTTTTATATCTATAATTGTAGGCAAAATGGTTGAGTAAATTGTGAGGAAGATGATGTATCAACAGCCTCGGTTGACCGGGTTTATCCGTGCTGTCGGCGATGTGAGTGGTACAACCCACCTGAGTGATGAGGATTTCAGTTTGGCAGGTAGACACCAGCCTCCAAGCATCAGTCATGTCAGTAGTGTTTCCTGGACAGACATATGGGAGAAGGTCCAGAAAAATAAAAGAGATGAGGATCCTGATTTAGAGGAAGCATTACTAAACTTACAAAAAAGTTCCAGACAAATAGGTAAATACAGTGTAACTATGCTATATTGCCGCAGTTAGGTGGCAGAAACCTGGAGTTCGTTCTAGTGTTAATTCTCTAAAGGATAAGTTACTTGTAATGTTCTTGGCAGAGACACATTGGTAGCTTAACACAGCGTTAACTTCAATAACAACACATCATATCAGTAAACTAAGATTGATTGATTGGTGTTTAACACCACATCAATACACTATAAACCTATTACAAGAGACCAATAACCTAACTATTGACAACAGCCTGTCAGCCAACAAACATATTTCACCATTGCCATTTTATAGACTGCATTTTGCTTTGCAATACAGCCAAATATATTAATTTTATTTATTTATTGAAACCTGTTCCACTATGTTTTTTTCAACACTAGCTGGTCAAGATGCAATTACAGAGATTGTTGATGATACCAAAGCCTATTTGTTTGAGTTGTTCCGTGATGTGAGTATAGTGGGGCAGAAGGAGACAGGAGATCTGCGGCGGACGTTTGGACCATTCCCTGCTTCAGCTGCCTCTGTAGCCTGTGCGGCTGTTAACCGTGTTGTCAATAGCTTATCAGAAGAGGAAATGGCTATGTTGATGAGTCGGAGAGAAGGTGACGGTGCTGCTACTATTGAGGAGTTTGGAAGTCGTTTACAGTTCACAGGCAGCAGAGCCGTGTGCGAGGATGACGACGTGTCTTCCTCTGAGTCTGAGGAGGAGGAAGAGGATAGAAGACATATTGACATGAAATACTCAACAGAAAAACAGGTACAGCTGTATGAGCTAATTTCTTTTTTTTAAATATAGATAGTATGGAGTTATGTTGTAATACTACAAATGTAGTTAAAAACTAATATTTAACAAGACACTTCTTAGATTTTGAATCTGTTTATGAGATTTGAAGCTACTTTTTTAAGCATTTGTAATCTGGGATAGTATAGGCCTAAGTACATTTAGTACTTGGGACTAAGGGCAGTCAGCTAATATTTATGCAGTCATGAGCACCGAAGCTTTGCACTCAGCCCTGGAGGAACATAATCCTTAATATACCGAACCTAACACAAGTAACTTCAGATTATTTGGTAGTTTTACCATCGTTTTTTTAATAAGCCCGATGAAAATTGGTCGTATTATGGTATGACCAGCGTCCGTCCATCCGTCAGTACGTCCGTCCGTCTGGATGGCTCTAATCCATTTCCAGAGCAGAACTCGAAAACTATAAGGCCTATCTTCATGAAACTTGGTAGACACATTCACCATCAACTTTAGCTGTGCCTTTTGCTATAACGAATTCACCATTTTTTTTCTTTTTTTATTTCTATGGATACAAAGTTGGACTTTGTCATAATCAGAAGTGAATTTTGTTTCTGGAGCATAACTCAAAAACTATAAGGCCTATCTTTATGAAACGGATTCAGCATTTACACTGTATAAAAAACTCATGGATACCATGGTATGATTGGTATCCAAATCGATTTCCCTGTTTTTGCATACTTCCTTAGAAGATGGCATGTTGCGTACCATAGTTTGACATATCTTTGGTTACCATGGTTACCATACGTTTATTAAGGGTCTATATCGCACCCCACGAGTGCGTATGTTGGGTTTACTAAAACTCTTGTTAATGTCGGAACACATTGTGTCATATATTTGAAATACATATAAGCACAACGTGAAACACCAATCAATAAATCAATTGATCATTTACAATTACTGAGTTTTTTTATATGATTTGTTTTCAATATTACATGTCATAAATTGCTGGTGCCTTTTTCACAGTATACAAAGCTTTTATAGCTTCCATCGTGTGTCGCCATGACAATAAAGTTAAACATTACCCAAATAAGACTGGACCAAGGGGCTTTCCTATCTTTGTGAGGTTGAATGATTTCTAATTCTCTTATTTATATATATTTTAATTCCTTGAGTAAGAGTGGATTTTAATTTAAGAACTTAATTTTATGTTTTTATTAATCGTGCAACATTGTTATCATTTTAATTTTTCACAATATTTTGTTTCTATTTGATTGTTTCCAACACCCAATTTCTAGCTCAGAAAGATGCAGCTGTTGTCTGAAATGTAATTACAATTATAAGATACCTCAATTCTATTTGGAAAGTGGTTTTGCTTTTTATTCTGTTATCAGATAGGTGGCTCCACACAGTCTCTTGACACAATGTGGCTGCAAAGGGAGATAACCAAATACTTCCCCAATGAGGACACTGTACTTGGCATGAGTTTTACAGATTTGTGTGCCACTATCTTTGAATTCCTGACTTCAAATAAAACAGACGAGGCTCTACAGAACGATGTAAGTGTCGAACCACCACCTGGATAAGTTTTTTATAATTTGTTGCTGTTTTTTTACTCTTTTTAGCATTCATCACACAGTTTAGGACTATTCATAGTTTTATTGTGACAAAAATATTGTGGCTACTCTAAATCATATCCAAATCATTTCAGTTTACCACTTTATTGTGGTTTATGATAACACTGTATTTTAACTTATTGTCTAAAAGTATTTCTCAAACAGAATCAAACCCACTTACGGAGAATATAACAAAGAAAAGGTTGAAATATGATGTGTGTCACATAATAAAAATGGATTTGAAATATATATAGATATGTAAAAACAAAATAGTTAAAATGATAATTATGTACAAATGAAAGAAAAAAATATTATTTGATATAGGTGTTTCAAACTGCTCACTACAAGCCAAAGTCTTGTGGAACTTGACATACACTGTGACATATCATTGTAAAAATCTTGCGATCTAAAAGCTTAACTTGTAAGACGAGTTGAATGTAAGGAAAAAAATGAAGTTTTGAGCATTTCATAAATGTATTACTGCCACATAAACTGTAGCTTTCTCTTGGTTTTTTTCCTGGCAGCTGTTTGACTTACTAGGGTTTGATAGGTTTGAGTTAATCCAGAGCCTTTTGGAGCACAGGACTCAAGTGGTCTCCGTCACCTTCGATAAGGCTGCTCATGTCATGTTGAAGAAAGCATCACGTAAGATATAGATTTTTCGTTATTCTGTTAATGAGAAGATTGTAGGATATTCCTTACCATAACACTAAAATAATAAACTTATATGTATAAACTTTTTTTTTAATTATTGACCAATTGTATTCTATTATGTTTGCACATTTTTTAATTATACTTTTAAAAGATGGTAATATATTTTGTTTTCCTAAAAAAAAATCGTCGGTATATATTCAAATAGCCCCCCTACCCATGGCACCCAAACTTCAGTTAACTCTTTTGAATTATATTATGTTCCATAACTCATTTTAATTTCTAGTGTAATTCGTGAAGAAATAACTTTCCTTTTGTTACATTACTTTAAAACTTGTGATTTGCAATGAACTCATGAGAACTATGTTTTGAAATTCCAGGTAAGGAAGAGACAGCTCAAGCCAGGCCAACTTATGGTTGTCAAGTCACTATACAGGTATAAACACACTCTATATGGTTGAATCTTATCCGACATCTTTGCTCATATTTATTTGCTCATGTTTAATGGATGTGTGTTATTTATAATTAAAATTTTACTAACCAGAAACAAAATATCAAAATACAGCAAGAGCAATATGATAAAGGTTTGACTTTAGATAGCATACATGTATGTAAAAGTATAGATCATGCTACTGTAGTGGGGTTCCATAAACAAATTAGAACATATGTTCAGTTGTTGAAGACGTTGGCCGCAACAGAAAAAGCCTGGCAAAACCTAAGTCACACTACACTTTATATCAGTATACACAATCGTGACAGACAGAAAAACTCTGTATAACTAAGTTACATAAGTACATTGACCAAAATCTAGGTACTAAGCTGTTTATTATTAACTGTAGAATAGCTTTATCAAGAGCATGCTTAAAATACTGTCACTCCTCCACTGTCTTGTATTTTTTTTTCTAATTTGAATTTTATATTTTTCAGTCTGTGAATGAGAAACAATTACAGAAACAATTCCGTAAAGAAGAGAAAAAGATGGCTAAAATGGATGGGAAAGTTTCTGAGCAGGAATCTAATTATTTGCAGGCTATAGGTTTTAATCCTCATCAACTTAGAGCTCAAAGGTAGTGTTCTAATTCATACTCATACAATAAGATTGTAGGATATGTGAACTATTATAAGCGTCATTCATTATAATATGCAAATATCAGTTATTTTGAGCGGAAAGCACATATTATGTTGTCATGTAGATAACTCACAACTCACAACAGTCACAAGCTTTAAACAAAAACAGAAAAATAAAGCAAAAAAAATAAATATTTGCATCAAAGTTTTTGTCCCCAATGCAAGTCAGAATAATTACAGAATAGTCATTGCAAAGATTAAAAAACCCCATAAAATAGACAGTATTTTATACTTTATACAATATAACTAAAAAGAGTTATATGCCTTCCACAGTGGTTGTTTGATAACAGTGCATTGCCAGCAAATGGTTAAATGTCAGAATGTCAGCCCTCTTGCTCAGGGCTTTGAAGCTTAGATCCCTGCGGTCATATTTAGCACTGGAGGAACATTATCCTAACAACAGAGGTACACTGTAACACATGAAGTGACTTCACATTTCTTAGGCTTAGGGTGGAAACTTCCTGTTCCTTGATCCTTTCAGAGCTAAAGGGTATCAGGAAACTAATTTGTTGTGACGTTTTGTTATTTTTCATGTCCTTAGTTCCTGTCACTCGCAAGCCATCGAATGTACATGGCACATCATCTCGGACGTGATATGATCATCGCCATTTTGCCCGGAAATTTTTCACAGCCTGTGGGTCAAACTGCCAATGTAGACAGTTTCCACACTAGCCATTTGTTTTACATTCAGAACATAATTTACTCCTAAACTTAATATTGTGCATCTAAAGTCATAAGAAATTTGCTCGATTGCCCTATGTTTTCCTACGTGTTCATTGTCCATTCGGCGGTAAATAGGCTTCCTGAAAACAAAATGTTCAATTTTGATACATATTCATACACCTATCACGAGCTAAGTGATGACAACGAAATAACGAGAAATCACATGAGGTTTTGCCGATTGTGGTTACTGTCAATGTGCTGTGTTGCCAGTGTAGTCGAGAGTGTTGTTGTTCACCCATTGGGCTGGCACGCCATCTTACGAGTGAAATAACCTTAGGTACAGCATAAAACTCCAACCAAACAGATTGTTTAGTTGTGATATGGTCACGGCCTACTATTGGAATACCCTGTTGTCATATAAGTGAAATACCTTGAGCAGCACGTTAAATGCCAATTTTGCCGCATCAAAATTTGACACAACCATAAATTGAATGAAATAACTTGAAAGTCTGACAATAATGTACTCCAAGAAAACAATATTTGTTTGACCTCAAGCTCATCTCTCTGTGTGATGGCTCAATCAGCTGGACCTGTAATGTTTTATTGATCTGTTTTGTGTGGTTTTAAACTAAATCATAATTGTGTTGATTTTCCAGGGAAGCCTCACTGCGAGCTGCTGCCTCCTCTGCTTTATTCTCCTCATCCAGGGCCATCCAACCAGACCGACCTAAATATCCGTTTGTATTTGATCAGCTTAAAGACGTTCAGCAAACATCAGCATATGTATCAGGAACAAAGGTAAGGTTTTCTGGTTTATGACGGTCCAGTCAGTCATTGGATGACATGAGTGGGCACACTTCACTTGTGTCAGTGGATTAAGTGGTTGCCTGCTGAAACCCCTTCACTGTACATAACGCGGGTGGCCTCCTGTGCCCTGGTTACCTCTGAGCTAATGGGCATCAGATAGCTGATTTGTTGTGGTGTCCTGTATTTCGTCCTATAAATCTCAAACGGTGTGTTGTGTGTTGCCAGTGTCGTTTACGGTGATTTCTTTCTTCCACTGAACTGGTATGCTGTCACATGAGTGAATGAACCCTAAGTACAACTTAACTGTTACACTGCGGCGAGCCGCTATAACGGCCCGCGTCTATGCACTCGAGAACTGCGGCGAGCCGCTATAGTG
>JAVFBZ010139255.1:0-21849 GCA_032466195.1 Katharina tunicata
GTCTTTCTACCTCCTACACTGAAGAGCTCCACAAAAGCGTGCTCAAGCGGCTGAAATCTGCCTTGATTTTGTACTTTAGTGCGCCTCGGGCGTTGAATATTGCGCAACACAAGCTGTAGGCTTCTATGTGTCCGGCGGCTTTTCCTTCTTTTTCAATGCTGCTGTGTTAAAGCTCTTAATGGGGATAAATTCGTTACACCCTCTGGCTGGTTGGGTAAACGGGTAAATATTTCCTCTCGAAAAATCATATTTTCACTCGCCCTACAGGCTCGTGAAAATATGATTCTTCTCGAGGAAATATCTACCCGGGTGATCCAAACGGGTGAATATTTCCTCTCGAAAAATCATATTTTCACTCGCCCTACAGGCTCGTGAAAATATGATTCTTTTCGAGGAAATATCCACCCGAATACCCAACCAGCCAGAGGGTGTAATATTTACTAATCTATTCAGTTGCAGACAAGAAACAAAGTACAGAAATATTAATATCTATGTAGTTTACAATTAGTTTCTTTGACTTTTACCTGCAGGAATCGAACACACAGTTTTCGTAGTGTAAGTTAATTTCATTCTCCATCATACTGTTACTGTTTCTACAGTCTTCAAATACTGCTCCAGCTTTGATGATTCGACAGGACTCCATAGCCCAGGCCTGTCTCTCCATGTGTTCTCCCTGTAACCGAAACAAGTTACTAAAATTAACTATATAACTTTTAGTAATGATCAATTAAGAAATCTTTTAGATTAAATTAATTGGGATTAGCTGTGTACTGTAAAGGTGCTTTACAGCAGACTTTTGGTAGGAAGCTTTATCATAGTTTCGTGAAATCCAAACGCTTTTCTATTTATGAAACTGATTAACACTAATTGTGAGAGAAAAAAGTACAAAAAATGCGTAGTTTGACGAGTTTCTTTGATATGCACAAATGACTTTTCGCGGCCCTCTTCCTCGTGAAAATTCAACACAAGGCGAGCAACTGACCTATATTAGGTACAAAAAGATTTTCATCGTGTGCTGGCGATCTATTTGCTATGTTCGGTCCATTGATTTAACTAAATTCAAGTCAAAATGCAAAAAAAAAAAATGTACTTATACTTATTTTACTCGTGGGTAATAACATCTGGTGGCGTTTAACTGTTTTATGTATAAGTTATTCCTAAATATATAAAAAAATAAAAAAAATCGGACAAAAACTTACCAAGCAGATACTTCCTTCGACAGGATTTTCCTGTTCTTTAGTAGGACAGGTCGTTGTAGACCATGAGTCAGCAAACACGGTGCTCACTGTCTCAGGGACACCACTACTGCTTATGTAATCGTCATTAGCCATCCCGTTAAAGTTTCCACAAAGACCCCGGAGCTCTTGGTTCTTCCAAGCATCAGTTAAATGAATATATACTCTTGTGTCTGTATAAAGTAAGCAAATATTTATCCCTCATATTTATAGTTTGACAAAAATGTATATCTTCAAAAAAAAACCCCTTAAAGTTACTGCTAAGGCTGATCCCCTTGATTACCAGCAGTTGGTACAACGTATACAGTTGTGTCTTAATAAAGCAAATATTCATTCCTTATAAGTCGGCTGCTTTGGTTTTTGAATACCAGTGCTCAAATATTCGGCTCATATAAAGCGCGGATTTTCAAAAGCGAATAAAAAGAGTAAGTACTTCATACAACTATGCTATATCATTAGGTACAGTCTTGATGACTGATTAAAACAAACGAGAATTAGAATCAATTAAAACTTAGCAAATCGCAGTATTAATATCTAACACAATACGGGACTAGCGTAATTTGTGCTCTAATTATGCTACAATCTACTGTGGTCCTGTGAACTTTATTTAGACAAGCTTCTAAATAAATGGGTTTTATTTCCCTAGTCAAATATGAAATACAAATTAAATATTCTGCAGCTAAATCTTCAAGAATTTTAAAATTTAAGGTGAGAAAAATAAAATAAATTGATCATTTATTAAGCATTCCTCTTCTCAAATGTATTTCCGCCCAACAAACACACACACGCACACGGGCGTCACACGCAATTTTATCAAAACATAAAACCGTTTATTTGTTTATCAATTAACCGATTCTCTGCATTTGTAGGTAATCTGTGATAACTGAAATGCGGAGAAAACACTTTTGAGAAAAGAAATTAACAGGATGAGTGTACTTACGTCCATCATACTGCACTGTAAGACCAAGATCGAAAACCAAGCTGTAGAAAAGTCCAACTTTGCTGATATGTACTCCAGATGGCTCATAGGGAAATGAGGTGATGGTTCTATTACCGACTGTCACTCCTTTTCCTCGGATCATATGGATAGTCATAGCCTCTACCTGTACAATAACACTCCTAGTGCAAGTAACTCCTGTGGTACCACAAGCAATGTTAGCAGCAGTCACCTTGATTCGATCTGTTGGGTCTTTCACAAGGACATAGGTACAAGCTCCTTGAAAGCTGTAGGATTGTCCATCAAAAGTTTTATAATGGGGATCTCCAGACGCCGAGCATGTAGCTGTTAATGAAAACCAGAATATTGTTACAGAAGTATTCTATACAAACAATGACTAATACAGTTTTGTCTGAGATGTTTAAGAGTTTAAGGTGACATGACAGGTTAGCGTTGCTCAGAAAGGGGTCTCCGTTTTTTTCAGGCACCAATGAAGCAATTCTGGTTACGCTCTTTAAAGACATTTCAAACAAGGCACCCTGTGTTTCTGGGAACACATTACAGTTTAGAGACCGATGACAGAATGAAAAGGCAGAGAAGGTTCATAATTATAGCAAGAAAATAGAAAACAAAATAATTGAACCAGTTTCTGTTTTTTGGGGTACTGAATTGTGAAAGTTTGTGAAAGTTTTATATCATGCTATTTGAATACTGAAATTGAGGTGTGAAAATTAGAAATAGCTCTGCGATCCTAACTTACCTGGACAATTGTACTCTTTGGTCTGCACCCATATTCTGTCTTGACATGAGCTGAAAGAAGCAAATTTGAATATTTTACACTAATTCCTTACTGCACAAACGTGACCAGCTAAAGAGAAGTGAAGATATTTCACTTCATATTTGTGTCTATTCGTAACAGAAAAGCTGTAAGAAGCAAATTGTAAACTTATTCACTGTGTATGTCTTTGATATGGAAGTTGTCCGCCTTTTCTACCATACATTTAATCTCTACTATCAACGAATGGACTTATAATATTACCCGTACATAAATGCAAGACTTCAAAAACCTCCTGACGTGTTTTCAGAGTCAGATTCAGACTATCATCAAATAAGTAATCTGAAAACTATTTAATTGAGAATCAGGTAGTTCTTTGTCCTCTCAAACCAAGTTGTTTCTCTTATTCTACTCAATAAAAAGAATATTGAAAACAGTGGGAAAGGATGATCACTCTTTTGTAGTTTATAATTTCTTAATTTAGTAATAAATAGTAATAACTAAACATTCCTCAAAACTAAGGCAAAAAATTCATTATTCTATGTCTGCAAACTGTATTTTTTTCTGTCACTTACATTTCTTTGCATCCTACTTTTATTGAATCTCCGGGATTGTACATTGCATCTCCATACATGCAAGGACATTCGTTTGGTTCTACACAGATGCCCTGTTAAATTGAACAAAAAGACTTAAGATCGACGAATGTTTATACGACCCCTACAAAAAGTGAACAATTTCTCAATAACATCAACCAGATTTTCCAAACTTTCTAGCCTGATATTGCATCCAACTATTATCTGCAAAGTCCCATTAGACATTGAATTTCATCTGGGTTTATAGCTGCATCTCTAAAAGGATTATGCATTACTTTACATCACATTGTTTTATTTTATTTAGCTTGAGTATAGTTTAATCACAGACCACATACATAACCAAGATGGTAATTGATTTTGTTTGCATTATTTTCGAATAATGAGGCTTATAAATTATAATACAGAACAAACATATCTTCATACTCAAGTCACAAGGGAATGGTGTCAATCATTTCAATCCGCCCAAAATAAAAAAAAGAATTCCTTTCTGTTGACACTTTAACAAAACTGACTCGACAAAAGTAAAACAGACTTCTTCAAGTTGGAATCAAGTTGTCTATGAAAAGTTACCTGTCCCTTTTGCAAAGTTATCTCCCATTGTTTAGAGATACATTCCCTTTTT
The DNA here is from genome assembly GCA_032466195.1 of Katharina tunicata. NCBI lineage: Eukaryota > Metazoa > Mollusca > Polyplacophora > Chitonida > Mopaliidae > Katharina > Katharina tunicata. Next base: position 4,163 of record JAVFBZ010139255.1, read on the forward strand.
TTTTTTTACAAACTTTTACCACTGTTTAGATTTTTTTTTCAAGTATCTTCTTTAGTAAGCATGGAACTGTTGATCACAATAAAATGTTTCCAGCCAAGCGTTAACAAAGTTTCCCAGTAAACATCCCAGGTGAGTCAATAAGTTGTTGGAATCAAGTTGTTGTTGAAAGTTATCTGTCTTTTTTTCAAAGTTATCTCCCCCTGTTTAGAGCAATATTCACCATTTTTTACAAACTCTGATTTATATTTAGACGTTTGCTGAAGTGAATAATAATAATAATTTTTTTTTTGGTTATATTTTAGAATCTGTTTACGTAATTTATGTGAAATATTAATTGGCAATTTAATTGTGTCGTTCTCACGAAATCAGCTCACAACTTTTATGGAATCAGATATGTATCAGAGGGACTTGTACATGTCTCCTTGTACATGTTTTTTTTTTCTAATCTGGTCTTGGTATTTTTCAACAACCAAACTTTTTTGTGTGATAAAAAGCGCTTTTTAACGTGTTGACTCCTTTTCCACAACCAAGTTTTGAATCTGTCTTGTTTTGCACACTGTTTTATACCCTTGATAATTTAGGTATCTTTCAACCTTTTGGCGCCTTAGAAATTCCCTTCTTTGGGGGTCAATTGATTATATACTTGCTACACCTAATTTTAGAACTGACTACTTTTTGGCATCCTGGAATGAGCTTGCTCCCATAATTTTAAACTTACATTACTTTTTGGTGACTTTTTATGGCTTTCACTTCCGATTTTAGATTCATTCTGCTGCATAACTAAATGCTCTCACGGATTTTAATTTGTGTGCTAAGTCTATCTATGTACTTGCTTCCTTTTATATTACAATCCGTTTGATTATTACGTTGGAATCTGCTAACACCCTCCGCATTTTATAATTTATCTACATTTTAAGGTTTTTCAGATATACTCCTAAGATTTTAGAATCTGTTTGCTTTTCAGCAACATGGAATAAACTTACTACTAGGCAATTTAGAAATTAAGAATCTGCTTTTTTAAGCCTTTTTAAGTGCTTATTCATGCCTTACAATGTACACGCTCTTCCTAATTTTAAAATCTGTCTGCCTTTTAAAACCTTTTTATGTGCTCGCCTCTGAAAACTTTAAATAGGATACCACACAATAATTTAATTTCAAACTTACAGCTTTTGTCATAACTTTGGTTCCATTACATCCACAGCCCTCGTCAAATCTCTCATCGACGCATGTGAATAAACTATCATAGGTAAGGCAGGTCTTGTGACACGAGGAAACATTATCTAGCCAGACCTGAGTATTTGGACAAACCACGCCTTCCTTGCATGTTTCTTCGCCACAGTTCCAGGCTCCATTTTGACATTGACTGTTGGAGAAAAGCATGTATCATTATTTGTTCAGCGATGACTTAGTTTAGTTCAAATTGCAAAAATATGATAAATTCAGAAAACTATGTTATATTTTTTTAAAAGTCAGAAACCTTCTAAAAAGTGTTCCGCGATATTATTTACCCATGATACTGGTGAACAAACCGGGGAAAAACTAATTTTGTAAATTTTACAATGAATATGAATTTGACGGTGAACAAATTATTTTAGCTTGCGATACGTATATAATGAGACATTTACTCATTTATTTGCCATTGAATATCACTTATATGACCAGTTTTGCTTTACAGACAAGCGTTTAATAATATCCATCAGTCTTTTAATCTAATGGAAACGTAGATTACATCACCATTTGCTTACACAATAAAGTAAAGTAACAACTCCAAAAGCTGAACAAACAAATAATGTAGTTAAGACTTGAAATTCAAATATAATGCCGGATATTTCTCATATAAATTGAGATTGTGCCTTCAAATTTTCCAAATGTAACATCTTGATGGACTGCAGGGCAAACATGGATAACTGCTCTACAAAATATCCGAACCATTTCTACTCCTGACATATAAGATTTCCACTCCTGACATATACGATTTCCACTCATGATATATACGAATTCCTTTGGTGATAAATATAATTTCCACTCCAGATATATATGATTTCCACGCCGGCTATATTTGATTTCCACGCCGGCTATATATGATTTCCACCCCGGCTATATTTGATTTCCACGCCGGCTATATTTGATTTCCACGCCGGCTATATTTTATTTCCACGCCAGCTATATATGATTTCCACGCCGGCTACATTTGATTTCCACGCCGGCTATATTTGATTTTCACGCCTGCTGTATTTGATTTTCACGCCTGCTAAATATGATTTCCGCTCCTGATATATTTGATTTCCATTCCTTATATATATGATTTCCACACATTTATTATAACATTGATAGTGATATAATTTGCTTACCATGAAGCACATTTCCTCATAATTTCATCCCCAGGTTCCCGGATGGGATCCTCAGGGTTATACTTGTTGTAACAGGTACACTCAGATTGAGGTACACAAACCCCACGGTCGTTCACAAGCTTTCCTCCTGTACACTGACAACCTCGGATTGTTTCCTCGTTGCAGCGAATATCAGGAACAGACAGAGCTCTGCATTCTCCAGTACACATCGAAGCCGTGTAGGTGTAAACACTGTCTTGTTCGCAAGTCAGACCTGGAATAACAATATCGGAAAGATAAAAAAACCCTGTTTCGTTGGTGTATTTGCACGTTAGTTTACTTTTATCACATTTCTCAATGGTTTCTGTGGCGGGCATAAGACAAGGCCTATAAAGTAGGACATATGTATATATCCAAGTACCGTTAAGGTGGATTAAAATCACAAACCAATAGGGCTGGAGCATCAACTATAGGCCTTTACATATTTTTGTCAAGAGTAATCATATATATATTTTTGTATAAATGTACAGAAAGAAAATTTGGCTTGCCTCCACCAGGATTCGAACTCGGGTCTCTGGCTTGCAGGGCCAAGGCTCTAAACGACTGAGCTACAGAGGCTCACGGTAGAACTAACGAATATATATATACATATTTTTACCAGACTCTTCCTACAACTTAAATAGCCTACACATGTACATATAATGAGCTGTTCCTTGTTCCTCACCAGCTTATAACTTTCAGTGCTACAGACCTACCTAGCCACCCACATGCAAATATAGACTTTTCCTATTGTTCTTTTTCCTATTGTCCTTTTCCCCTCTGTTTTGTGTGTAATATAACATTGTTCTAGTGGTCATTTCATTACACCTGAAGAACCTATCATCTACTGTTAGCGAAAGCTTGCGTGTACTTACAATATATACAGTTAGTCTCAAAGGTGCTACCAATTTGACTTATTTTTTTCCTATAGTTATAGACTAACAAGGCTATACCCTACTTTGATCTATAGAGAAACACTTATTCAAGTTACATTTTCCACTGAAAGACACTGAAACTGAAGTAATGTAAGTAAAGTGAATGGTGGAATTTTTTTATACCATGCTTTATTTAGGCATTACGTTAAGATAAAACTAACACATATTGCTCAAAACTTATTTATAGCAAAATAGAAACTGTACAAATGTGCATAATAGTTATATATTTGATGAGCAAAATTTTATTATACGTTTTATTCAGTGATATGATCAAGACAACAACTATAGCATAAAAAGAACGCCTTACATTTTATTTGTAGTACTTAAATTAATTAAATGGCTTTCAGTGGAAAACGGAGAGTCCTATTAATAGCAAAATTGATCACACCTCGGAATGATCCATATTTTGAGCATAACTCTCTGTTTTGTTTCCTTCGTCTTTAAGCTTATTTAGATACTATGTTAGTTAAACACGTTGTGATTACGATCATGAATATTTGGTAGCATAACTTTTAAAGCTGCACTTGGCTTCTAACACATTATTATTTATATATTTTCGCTCAACCTTTTTCTATTATTATTGCATAGTTTATGATTTATGCTTTACTAGCGTATTACGTAAACATTACAGTGCAGGCGAGTATTTAAGTGTGAAAGAAAAAGATGTACGGAAACCTTAATTCCGGCAGGTGCAAAAATTAATTAAACAATCGTTTGCCTGGTGAATAGATGATCCAATGAAAGCAATATATAAAAGCATTTTAGTATTATATGCATGGAAATGTAAGACCATGCAGGCCAGAGGATTTCCATTTGTGCAGTGCCTAGTTCTAATAAAGATAAAAACATTGTACTTAAAGCCTAATTCACCAAACAAATTTACTGCACCTTTACTCTTAACTAAAAGTAAACTCACTTCTGGAATACAATTTCCTTTATTTTTGTAACAATGTTGCGAATCAGATTATGAGGCTTATGTAAAGCTTTATTTTGAAGGTTAGAACTATTTAATAGTAGCCAAGTAAACCGACACAAAAAGAAGTAAACAAAATCTCAACGGTAAATTGAGAATGAGCATATAACATGTGTCTTCAAGTGTAAGAGGCATTTCCCGACGATTTCCAAATGATTATAAAAGACGAAAATTGAAATTCGCAGTGCAATGTGCTGCATCTTACCTTTAAAATTTTCTCCGCCTAATCATATTCAAATACAGAAAGAAATTATAGTATAAACAAATATAGACAGAACTCATCACGTGCGTTAAAATTAATAAGTTAATTACCAAGTATAGCTCTATATTAGTAACTTTTATTATGTATAAAATGTTCTTGACTTTTCCGAATAGTTAGGCCTTCTACTGGAGCTATCACAGAAAGAATAATCTCGCGAAAAAAAATAAATATATATAATGAATACAAATCTGTAAAAATTAGAACTTACTGCATATTCTATGTATGGCATCTACATCTACATCAGCGCCTTCCTTGATACAGGCTGCGGCTAAAGCGTCAGTAATCGTACATTCCGGTTTACGGCTGCTGCTTGAGCCTAAGTTGCAGACATCCTTCCTGCACATTGAGTAATACATGGGAAGATTGTCGATAGCTGTTGCACAGTTTGCAAATATAGTCCCGTCAATCAAATGTCCGCATTTCTTCGTGAAGACCTCATCACTCTGTTAAATAATACGATCATTCATAAATTAGCGTATCTATGTCAATATCATTCACAAGTTTAATAGAATCTGATGAATGATATGAAAATCTAGTATTTATTTTGTGTTCTGATTGCAATAAAATCTTATAACCGGAGATGCTGCTTAGTCTTGTGTCTGCTGAGGGCAACATAAACTCCGGAAAAACGGTTACAAGTTTCAATATTTTAAATTTTATATCTTTTATATCTTTTATATTTTATCTTTTACTTTTGTAACTTTTTACCTTTTTCAGGCTATTGTTTTACGAAGAGCCAGATATTAAAATGAAACAAAACTGAATAACTACAACACGATAATTAATGTTCTATTCATTTTGCCCTTCCCTGTGCCCGGTATAGGTTGAAATGCCCATATCAGACTTATATATACAGCAAGTTTTCCGGGGGCTCCAGAGATCATGGGGTGCTCTTTTTTGGCTCCCGGCTTTCCATGGTACACCGGCAAAGCAAAGTCGTCATAACATAAATGACATAGCCCTGAGTAAGACGTCAAACACGTCAAATAAATAAATAAATAAATGTATTTTGTGTGTTACATTATTTTTGTTTGGTACCAAGGAGTGAACATACCACTGTAGGGCAGGACGTTGATTCAGGTATGACATTGGCTTGACATGAAGGATCTCTGTAGTCATTCACCATATCTTTGGATGTGGTATATCTGGCACCGTTGCTTCCAAGAAGATCATCATCTTTAAGGTAGTTATATTTTCCGCAAAGACCTCGCACCTGTGACACACAACAACTAATAAGATTAAACATGCCATGTTATATGTTTTATTGTTGGATTCGTATTTTTGATTGCACCTAATTGTACCATACTTTTTTTATACATTAGTGACTGAATGTGATGCATTACTGACATAATGTGATGCATTGCTGACAGAATGTGATGCATTACTGACAGAATGTGATATTTTGTTAACATTATGTAATACATACATGTAACTGCCAGAATGTCATACATTACTGACACGAGTTAATACATTACTAACATAATTTAATACATTAATGACAGAATTTAATACATTAATGACAGAATTTAATACATTAATGACAGAATGTAATACATTAATGACAGAATGTAATTAATTAATGACAGAATGTTATTACAGAACTGACAGAAGGTGACACATTACTGACAGAATGTAATTCATTAATGACAGAATGTTATTACAGAACTGACAGAAGGTGACACATTACTGACAGAATGTAATTCATTAATGACAGAATGTTATTGCAGAGCTGACAGAATGTTATTACAGAACTGACAGAAGATGACACATTACTGACAGAATGTAATTCATTAATGACAGAATGTTATTACAGAACTGACAGAATGTTATTACAGAACTGACAGAAGGTGACACATTACTGACAGAATGTAATACATTAATGACAGAATGTAATACATTAATGACAGAATGTAATACATTAATGACAGAATGGGATGCATTACTGAGATGATATGATACATAACTGACAGAATGTATTTCAATAATGGCAGGATGTAATTACATTACTGGCAGAAAGTAATACAAGTAGCTAAAAACGTACTTTTCTTAGATATGCACTCAACTTTACATCTACAATTAATGCATTGTATTTGCTGTGATGTGGAGACATCAAATTAAGAACAGTTTTTACAGTTTACTTTTTTTTATATATATAGTTAGTCACCTACATAGACACAAAAAAAAGGTTTTCAAAACGCCAGACAACATGTGTTGGAAGTTACCAAAATATCTTAGGCTTAAGATAAATATTATAGAAAGATAGATAAAAACACAACAAGTATACAAGGATAACATTCTACTACTTACCTTATCCTTGAAGTATGGATCCATTCTTATATAAACAGCAGGCATGTTTGGTTCTTTCAAAAACAGAACGCGGAAGCCAAAACCTTTCACCATGTAAAACTTTGAAGCCACTTCTCGGACAACCACTGCTCTTGATACATAAGGCAGGTCTTTGAGCCTATCAACGCTGTTCACAACTACACTTGTGTGCGACAGTTCAACAGTAGCTTCAGACGTGATTATCTGGACTCCGCTGACGCAACCAACTTCAAGAGTGTCAACGCAACGCTCATAACGAAGATTGATAGACACCTGAGCCTTGGGGTCAATGTCCAGGGCAGCAATTGGCTGAAATAGATATTGGCAAAGCACAGTATAATTATGGCGCTTACCAAAGAATTAAAACACATAACGGCAATAATATTTGTTTTCAAATACTCTTTGTTACGCATGGAGTGTGACGTTCTTGGAATTAAAAGTAACAAAAATGTTATCCGAATGAACTAGCTAGTTTTCCTGGTACAACTAGTCACAGAGAAACACATATAAATTATGGGAATGTCATTGTGCGGAGAAGTAAGATTTTCGAGGGAAAATACACAAAAAGACAATGCGACTTCCCTTTTTTATTATACGTCACTTGTTATAGTGACTGTAAGGGTATAATAACGCTGGTAAAAAGCGTAACTTTAGATGTTTGTCCACCGGGTATCACACGCCGTTCACATCTGCCAAATTGGGCATACAAAGTCATTAAATACATCACTATTCGGCAGACCAATGGGCTGCCTGTTGTCGTTTATTTAAAGACGGTGCATGAACTGCCGGTTTTCTTTACCTGAATTAACCTTGAACTCGTTGTTAACTTTTTCCTGAATCAAATGTTTTAATTTTGTCTTGGACTATTTGTTCGACAATTTTTACCAGAAATGCTCAGTAAACATAGATAAAGTTTAACCCCAGCTTACCTGAACTGCAGAATAGCTACAGGCGCTGAATTTCGCGCTGTAATAGTATTTGTCGAAAGTCACAACATTTCCTACACCGACAATACTACAGGTGGACGAGCACTGGTTAGTTGAACACTCCCACCTACCCTTATTACAAGCGCTGTAAACAAAGATTTTTACTTCTGTTACAAAATCATTTGTGTATTTTATCAACAATGAGAAACATATGCTGCTTTAATTTTGTGCATATCTCATTCGGCGGTAAGACTGCTTTTTTATGAATAGCGAGTGAATTTTGTGTAAAACAAAAAACAATGGTGTTAGAGAAACTTAAACAATACAAATAGCTAGGACTGAATTATTTATTAATTTGATTTTTGTTTAAGGTCGTGCTCCGTGACGGCAGAGCGTTCCAACCTTTGGCAGCGGCGTTAGCACAACCAAATAATATGCAGGTACTTCAAATTTTTGCCCTGTTGGAGAGATAAAGTTCCTCCCGAAAAATAACACGAATTTAGTGCTCAGATAGAATAATAGAAACTCCGAACAAGGAAGTCATGTTAGTACAGTAATATATTTTATATGTTTAATTGATAATGGCATAATAAAACCGTACTATAACAGTATACCAGCATGACTACCTTGTTCGGAATTTCTCTTATGTTTATCTAAACTGTGAGTGTGGAAAACAAAAACCAATGGTGTTAGAGAAACTTAAACAATACAAATAGCTAGGACTGGCTTATTGTAGGACACACGTTCTAAACATAATAAGAGACAGAAACCAATCAAGCAATGGGGAAGTTTAGACAAAATGTCGGCACACTCATGAAAACTGAATTGTTTTAGACACGTTTCAGTGCAGTATTTTGTTGACAAAAAAGCTATTCTTGCCACCTGTAAATCTACCAAATGTAGACATCAAACAATAGTAATTTCAGGAAACCCATGAACACTCACTGAGACTGATTGAAACTACCGTCAACTTGACTTGTTCGTAGTGTTTATTTCTAATGTTAAAAACACTTGCCCTGAATGGAATCTATTTAGGAAACTGGTATAATTAAGATAGTCAGCTAAAAGAAAGATGCCTTTCTTATGTTCTGTTTTGCCATTAAAATATATATTTCTATTTTACGATTAAAAAAATGAACCTTTTTATGATGTTTTATTATAATATTAAAAATGTTGGTTATTATACTTATAAAGATTTAAAGTTCAAAATGAACCTGAAATGAATCCCATATTTTATAGTATAATTGAAAAGATTATTTTAGAAGATTAGCCCAAAATGAACCTTTTATGATTTTCTATTATACAGTACTAGTAAAGATTAGCAGATCAAGAGGAAATCGTTTATGATATTCTATCTTAAAGTCCAGGAATATAACAAGTCTTCTGTGGCTTATTCCTGTCATTTTATTTGTTGTTCTTAGAATAATCTTAGTTATGTTTTAATGTGACTTTTATTCCACTAAAGCTGGTCACGGCTGTGCTTCAAATCCTTACCATTCATTGCAATCGACAGTCATGACATGACCATTCTGGTAGTGCTCTCCCTTGTATTTACAAGGACATTCTTGGGGACGGATACATGTATTGTTTTCCCTGACGAAACCCTGGGCACATTCACAGCCAGGCACGCAAGAAGCAGGGCAATCTGCTTGTAGAGTCACCAAGGACGAGCACGTCAAAGGACATTCGTTATAGCACTCTGTGTATACCATGTTAGCGGGACACGACTTCGCTGAAAACAGATGTAAAGGAACACAGATTAACAAAAGATTCCAGAAAAATTATGTTAAAAGTTTCTTGTCCCAATACTGTTAACAAACTTTGTTCAGCGAGGGAAATATTCTCCAGTAAAAATGTTTTATTTACTTCCTTAAATCATGCAATGGCCTCTGCTACGCAATGGTAGTTAGCGTACATAACATACCGTTACCGTATTAGGAGAGACGGCTTAGGCAGTTTGAATCAAAGTGAGGAAAACTACCTAATTAATCCTTTAAGTTTAGTATACTTACGACATAAATCTGTAGTTCTCCAGGAAGCGTGAACTCCATATTGAGCACATTCTTGGGCAAATATACCGAAGATGGTGCAAATGGCTTGTTCAAGATTTTCTGCTCCAGCCATCTGGGCTGCTCCACAATAGTCAGCCATACAACGAGTAATCCAGGGCTCTGGTGAAATCTGTAAATTATTCAGACAATGACATCATTAATATAAAGTTTAAAGTGGACGATTTTATTATTCAATTTGGGGTCTTTTTGGCGTCGAAAACAAAGATTATTTCATCCCCATTTTGGCGTGTCAGACCAATAGCTGTCCACCCTCTACCACAATGGTACGAAAAGAGACGGGCGTTTACAGACAGCAGGCGAAACAACCAAAAGAAATCAATTTCCTGTTGCCCTTCGGTTCAGAGACCACCAGGTCACAGCAAGCTCTTGCTTAATACCTGGTTGATCATTTTAAGATAATATTTCATTGATGTTGAATTGAACATTACTTGTTATTTATTTCGTATTCTCATCCATGCGTATGCCAACATTTTGATTTTAAAAAATGTTGATTTTTTTGCTTTTGCACAGAGAAGATCAATTTATTTTTGCAATACCTTTTTGTTATTGCCAATGTTATGGAATGCTCAAAATTAAAATCCCGTTTAACGCCATGCTCAAGTAAAGAGAATGTTCTGTATTTCAAAAATTATTTCCAACACTCGAAATAAAATACAGTATCTGAATGTTGATGTGTTGAGATCCAATTAAGGGACGATGTTGTTTTTCGGCATCATGTTCGGTACGTTATAACACGTTCGATCACAGAGCTCAAAGTACCATTCGTCAAAATTCTTCTCAAATTTTTTTAATATAATTTTTTATGGGACAAGACTATCACGACACCCGTTTTTGAAAATTCCAGTCAAGGATTATTATGATATTTTATTTTATAACGTTTGTTATCGTATAACATTAAATCCGTCGTGAGTTACAGGTGCGTTATAGTCTGGGTTCTTGTTCATGCCAGACTAATGAATCTGGCTGAGGTTTTTGTCGTTCTTATTGTTTGAGGGATCGAGCTGTAAGAACAAATCCTTTTATTGATTACCTCAACTTAAATCCAGCCTTTGGTCATATTGAGACACGTATTACAAAATACAATAAGTGACGTCAATCCCCGCTGTTCGGTTTACCTTGAGACGGCAGTATGTCTATTTGGAATTATATGACATATTATTATACTTATGTAATACTTACATATTGCCCACAGTCTCTGAAATGTCCGCCTCTAAGTCTGCTACAGACTTCTCTGGCTTTTGCTTCGATTTCACTGCCCTGAGTACATTTGCTCAGAACATTAGATGCGGCTGTGTCACACTGTAAAAGGTCAATAAAAAAGTACATTCATAATTGCCTTTAAATTCCATGCTTTTAAAGTCTCAACGATGGCAGTACTTACGTTAATTTCATTTTATGCGTAAAAGCAACAACACCGTACGAAGGGCGAATAAAGTTAAGCAGCTAAGTATAAATTGATTTTTATATGTTGGATAGAATATTTAAAGCCAAATTGGAGGAAGTTACGTCCATTAGTTTAATCAATGCTCACGAAAGCACCAAGCTAAGGTGTAGTTAAATATGGACAAAGTTTTTCTGTTCTTCGTTTGCCCATGGACATTGCATTGGTTATCAAGCAGTGGGTCTATATGAAAGAGTACAATTTTTTGTGAAGTATCAAAATTAGCATCTTACGGTTTCTCCATTCAATTCCAAGGCATACGATTTCGCAAACGTGGAAGCGCTATTTGTTGTGGTGCCTTCGGAAGTTCTGAAATCATCTAATAAAAGCGAGAATTCACCATCAGTAAATGGAAAGAAGTGGAAATTTAAAAAAAAATCAAATAGTATATACCTTACTTTTAAAACACCTCTCCATATCTCACGTTTTTCTCAAACTTAAAAAGGGATTAATTACAAAACTGAGTCACAAAATAGTAGTTTTTCTCAGTTTCTATGTCTTATTATTTAAGAATATGAAGCGTCCATAAACCTTTATTGCAGTCAGACATCAAACAAAAGATTTCGGCCAAATCCTTGGTAACTAAACAAATTTCTTGTCATATTTTAATCTAAAACACAATAACAAATTTGTGAAAATTACCAATTACCAATTACCAAACACTCATTACAAGAATAGAAAACTAAACTCGCTCATCCTATATTTCAATCGTAAGTACAGTTGTCCTGGTTTCATTTAATACATTAGTGATAAATTCGAAACAATGATATAATGAGAAAAGGAAAGGTCTGAAACATACTGTTTGGGTTTCCATCAAAGTCTCCACAAAGACCGCTGATTCTCTGATCTTCAGACATGCCTTCTTTAAAGCCCAAATCATTATCAAGTGTAACCAACACAGTCGAGTCGATACTGACTTTAATAGCAATTCCTCCAATCGTTGGCTCAAACTCCACAAATTCATCACCCAGTCTAGTAATACGGACACCTAAAGGCAGGAGTAGTATAAATATGTGTTGATTTCTTATTAATTCTAAAATGAATTGCAATTATTGAAATGGACACACAATCAATTGAGATCAGCAAAGCTGATTACCCAAGATGCGAGTATTAACATCTTCGTCAAATAAACCGGAATTGGTTTCTGTAAACGTGGTGGATTTAGATGGATCTTTACGCAATAGTTTTATACCTATATCTACAACAAATTTGACCTCTCTACCACTTGACAAACTACATATTATTAAAATGGTATGAAGTGGAGAAACACAATATTCAAATTACAGACTTGAGACTCAAAGATCGACTGAAATCATTGCTTTATAAAATAAATATCGCGCCTAGTGTGCCAAAAAATTGCCATCATTACAGCCTTATGTGACACTTAGCGTCTCGGCTTCTATATGCATCGGAAACAATATATTTACCTCCAGCAACAGTTCCCACTCCATCATAAGATTTTTCGATGCCATTTAAGGTAACAACATGTCGTTCAACTTCAATCACGTCTCCAGTTTGGAACTCCATGATAAGTTTCTGAATGTAAATGAGCAATAAAGATGTGTTGAATTAGAAATTCCACGCGCCAACTTATACACAGGGATTTTGTTGTACATTTTGGGAGAACACTGAACAATTGTGCTGATCATGTGACATTGCCCGTGACAAAGTGGGTCCCGTTAGACATTTAATAACATTAAGGGTTAACAATGTCAATGACTTTTTAACAGCATGAAAGGTAATAGAAGTTTTATTACATTTAATATTCAAGTACTCCTTCTAATTAGACATTAAACTCTCCACTCTCAACATGGAAGACTCAGCGACATGTACACTTTTACTAGTACGAATGAAAATGGAATACTTTTTTGTATGTGTTGAACTTCTATTCTGTTTAATTTGAAACCGTTATGGTCTTTTATGAACTGATAGTATCAACATTTTTTTGGGGGCAAGGTTAAGTAGTAGTAAAAGGTATTGAGCATATCATTCGCGTTCACCACGTAATTGCGGTTTACGGTTACACGGCATTTTTTGACAGCCCTGCCAGCAAGTTTTCCCGGGAATCACGGCACATTGTCAGTCAGCTTAAAGCGAACGGCGACAACAAGGAACGTCACCGCGTTACTTTCAAAGATATACGAATTGATCATAATATAAATGTGTAAATGTGTAAAAATTATTATATACTTCTTTATATGTTATATTTTACTTTGATGAAAAAATATAACAAGATCGCAATTCATCAGGGCATATTTCTCAGATAGTAGGCTAATCTTACCTTTTTACATGTTTGAACAGAGTAGCAGTTAACAAGTTTCACATAGATGCTCCAGCCATTGGTAACCTGGGCCAGAACGTATGAACATCCACCACCAAAGCGATAATTGAACCCATCAAAAGTTCTGTAGCTGTCGGTCAGGTATGTCATACAACTCTTGAAACCAGGGTCATATTCTTGCTGGGTTACAGACGTGGATGTATTGCCTGTTAACAGTATCATATAGTTTTGTGAATGGTAATTAGAAGCCAGTAGTTCCACAGATCAGCTTCTCTGAACAAGAAAGTCATGTAGGTTATTATAGAATAACAAAAACTCCGAACAAGAAAGTTATGTTGGTTATTATTTACAATCTATATATTTTTTATAATCAAAATTGAATTCTGCGTTACTCTACACAATGTTTCGAAATAGATATTAGTGTCTTTATGAAGAACATATACTTGGCAGCTTTGTCATTATTAGCAGAAGCCATTTCTGACGACGCGGTTGTAATCGTCGCAGCATTTATAAATATCAAATGTTGTCTTATTCTAACAAATATATCAATATGCATAATTATAAATTATAATGCCGTTAAAATTAGTGTATCGGTTAATTACAGTATTCACTTTACCAATATTGAAACGTTAGATTTATTTAAAGTTAAATGTTGAAACCTTTTGTCCAAATGTTTTACATGAAAAGTATGATGTCATCATTATACATTATTAAGAACTGTTCCACTGCTGACAATTAAAATCAAAACAAAAAGTAATGAACGCTAACAAACCTTGAAGATAGGCTGGACACAATTCACACTTGGTAACGTCAGAAGAGTCATAAAGACCGTAGTACTGCCCATCACCTCCACAGCATTCTTCAATGCTGACGGGCTCTGGACTTGTCTTGTCTCCCCAACAGTTAGCTCCCTTGTAACAGTAGCCTTTCTCTGGTGTAATTTCTATAAAAGCAAACATTTATTTATTTATTTATTTATTTATTTATCGTCATACTCAAACATATTTCAACAATTCATAATTTTGCTATGCCAGAAGAAATTTAATGTAAAACAAAAAGAGCATGCGATCTTCCCGGCCACCGGAAGCTTTCCTTAAATTCATCAGATCAGAACAGACTGACCAAACGTCTAACACATATTAAGCCTACACACGCAATAATAAAATACAAAACATGATTCAATAGCTGTTCGTTTTATTTTCCAGATGTGCGCATGGTTAAAGCTGCGTTGAAGGTTATTTCACTCAAAAATAATTTTCTGAAACTATCAACTGGGATCAAAATGTTTAAAATAAGTCGGCAGATGTGTATGGAAATTTAGGTTCTGCAGCCGTATGTCACAACTTTCAGTTCTTGGAATTTCAACGTTCACCAAAATTGCCAGAAAATGGATGTATATTTTGGTAAAAAATGACTTACTCATTCAGTTAAACCAGCTTCGAAACAAGAAAAACACTTACTAGACGTATCGTCTTCGCAGAGATAGCCACCCCAGCCTTCAGGACAGTTGCACCGGTTGGGAGCTGTACATTGACCTCCATTCTGACAGCCTCGATCGCTGCAGATTGCTACAATAAAAATAACAAAGTTTTAGGCTTTTATTTCTCATAGAACACAAATAATGGACAGAAATTGTAGCCTCGGCCGTTGCACATTAATACAACAGGAACAAGGTTAGGCTTTTATTTTCTATAGATCACAAAGTATAGCCAGAAATTTTAGCCCCTGCCGTTGCACATTGATACAACATGAACAAGGTTAGGCTTTTATTTTCTATAGATCACAAAGTATAGACAGAAACGATCGCCTCGGCCCTTACACATTGCTACAACAAGAAGACGTGTGGGTTTTTATTTTCTATATATCACAAAGTATAGACAAAAATGATCCCATCGGCAGGAACAACAGGAACGAGTGTAGACGCAGTGCGCATCAAAGCATTTTTTTAAATTGTCAACAAAGTAACGTATTTTACTGCACATCAATAGTGACCGAGTCGTTGTGTTCTTAGATTTCTTTCTGCCATAGACATTTGAAATCACGTGGATAAAAACAAAATATTTGTTGACCACATATAAGTAAAAAATCAGGAAGACATTTCTCTTTGTTTAAAATTCAAAGAATTAAGTACTAATTTTGTTTGCCAGTCCGCCAGTTTTAGCACCTCGTGTTTTTGAAAATGATAATAAGGATGCCTGCTTTTTTATGTTTAAACAGTATTTGTTTTATTTGATTGGTGTTTAACGTGGTGCACAAGAGTAAATACGCTTATATGACGACTTTGAGTTGGTGGACTGGTGCATGGTGAAAACCGAAAAATAAATTTGTAATAAAGACCATTCGGCGATTTCCTCAGCCGCCAATAGACTTTACTTATATTATATGGTCAACAGGCCGATTTGAGCCTATACCAGCTACAGTGAAAGGAAATCAGCAGTCCAACCAACGGTCAATCAACTGATTCTCGGCGTCATCCCTTAAAATATTTATTTCTATGCAAACCTATTAATCGGAAAATGGGGAAAGTTATATCACCAAAAGTTTAAATAAATAAAGCTGCTAGCACGTTTTTAATGGAAAGTCAAACCGTTTATACCAAAATATGCATGGGTAAATCACTTTGAAGTTTTGGTCTCAGAGAAATCCCATTAGCTTGTTTGTTTGATTGGGGTTTTACGTCATACATAATTTAATTTCACTAATATGACGGCATGGCAGCACGATGGGTAAGGAAAACAACCTCAATAACCCCAAAACTATTTAAGACAACACAGGACATGTACAAGACGCACAACAGGACGCCACGGTAAATGGATTTCCTGCCGAAGCACCCACTAACATCCCGCTAAAATACTTACGAGTGTTACAATCATCTCCTTCCCAGTCAGGGCAACATTCTGTTTCATCGATTTGCGTTTTTCTAAAACATAAAAGCAAACAAATATATGAGTACTCGGGGTGATAAGAGGGGTGTTTGCAATTGATAATGTAAGTTCAACAACAGAAGTAAAGAACTCAAGTAAGCAAAGAAAAACAAAATCCATTTGTTAAACATTGAGAATTATTGAAAACTATGCCGCATGCCGACTTATACGTTAACTCTATATGTGTGCAATATGACAGCCTAAACTGAACAGCCATTCGCTATATCTAACAAAAAAGTTTATGTGACTAAAGTGAAAGAACATACAATTTTCTTCTTCTAAATTTTCCATCTGTACCACGTGTACCATGAACAAGTATAATCAAAATCCCTATTAAACCCAACCGAGACATTTTAATAGAAGACCGGACAGTTTAGTTATTCGTACAAACTTCTATGACCACGATTAATCAAAATCCATGTTACACCCCACCTAAACACTTTAACAGAAGACTGGACAGTTTACTTATTCGTACAAACTTTTATGACCGCGTGTAATCAAAATCCCTGTTACACCCAGCCTAGACACTTTCGTAGAAGACCGAACAGTTTAGTTATTCGTACAACTTCCATGACCTCGTGTAATCAAATTACCTGTTACATCCCATCGAGACACTCTAATCAAAGACTGGACAGTTTAGTTATTCGTACAAACTTTTATGACCGTGTGTAATCAAAATCCCTGTTACACCCAGCCTAGACACTTTCGTAGAAGACCGGGCAATTTAGTTATTCGTACAAACTTTTATGACGGCGCGTAATCTAAATCCCTGCTCCACTCCACCGAGACATTTTAATGATTTAATGGAAGACCCGACAGGTTTGTTATTCGTACAAGCTTGTATGACTACGTGTTATCAAAGTTGTCTCATAATATGGAATATTGAGTGATAATTCGTAATATTCCCAACAAGGTCGCCGCCGCGCTCCCCCGTTTGCCATTCTTGAATAGGCCTTTATGTGCTATACAACAGTTGCTGAATTTTAACTGAAAACGGCCTATCGGGCTTGCACATTGATGAAAGTCAGCGGACAAACGCAGAAATGACAAAGCCACTACACAACTCACGGTCACCTGGCTTGTATGTGTTGGAAAGTAAATCAAATTTGTTCTTAAAAATTTACCTTTTTGTGTATTTATTATGTTTGCTACACACAAACAATCGAGAAAAATGAAAAA
>JAVFBZ010139266.1:0-10719 GCA_032466195.1 Katharina tunicata
TCAGTGTAGTTGGCCATGTTGTCCGATTCCAGAAGCATTGAGAAACATAATCATCCATGGCCATTGTACACAAGAGTATATTATCGTTTGGATATTATCGTGATCTCATATTGATAAATATTTTAGCTTTAAATACCGTTCGTAAGAATTAAGGTTAAACTGTATTATTATCTCTGTTTTCAATTGAACCAAAATATCAATTTCAGTATTGACGAACGAAGGTCCACACAGAATCATTTTGTTTTTGTTTTTCTGCAAGTTCTGCCAGTTGGCCTTAAGAACAAAGTAGTTGTTGAGTACACATTTTACGCTTCAAAATACTCATTTTTCTTACTTAGCGAGAAATAATGGTCTTTTACTAGGTTTATAACATACGAAATTTCATCTTTTGGCACACTAACGTAAAGGCACTTACAATAATTAGAAGAGCAAAGTGATAAACTATAGTTATATTTTTGGAACACCAAAAAGTACATTCCAAATTTGTGTCTCCTTTCAAGTTTGTCGATATCTTAGAAACAAAAGATATGGGTCTAGATATAGGACAATAAATTACTCCCGCTTGGTTCTGTGTTTAGGCTATTTCTCTAGTTTTTCTGTCAGGACTAAGTCATTCGGTACATACGGCAGTGGGTATATATATATATATAGATCTATAGGCGCCACAACACGCTATGCGTTATAAGTTTGAAAACTTCCGATATTTTGTACTTTGCACACAGAAAAGGTACATATTATGACTTTCGTTGGCCTGATTTTCGAACACATATATTATTTTTATATATTATACAGTTATGGCCAATTGATGATGAAGTCCAAACATGACAAAATGAAAAGACCTTTGCTACGGTGGCCCAAATGCGACTTTTGGCGATTTTTTAATGTTTTTTTTAATTTTTTTTACCTACAACCTGAGTCGAAATATTATCACCTGGGTGAAAAGTATTTCGCATTTGGGCAACCGTATACTTTGCAACTGTTTTATTATGACTTTCACTAGATTAACACACTTGTTTATTTGTAACAAACTATTCCTCACAGACAGAACGCTGATTTTGATTACAAAGCAACTCCATTTTTGACACATTTCAACCAAACAAAGAAAACGGAATAACCTTCGTTGATTGGTTGGACGTGATCAAGCTAGTTGAAGATATGTGATGATTTCACACTGCGCGATAAATATTATGAACTTCCCACTTAGCGAATGGCATACACTACGACTTTCGTACTTTAAAAATGATATATACTTCAACTTTGGCTCTTATCGAATTATATATACTATGGCTTAACACTCGATTATAACTGTCGTATGGCCTATCATTAAGCAAGCCATAAAAATATTACCGTACTTAAATTTAAGGTACTTTATAATTACTTATATAAGGCCTATTCTTGTACTTTGCAACCGATATAGACTACATATAATTTTGGAAGGTAGGAAATGATAGGCCCATATGTGTTATATCTATATGAATATACATCTTGTAAGCTGGTAATATTAATTAATTTCATTCATATTTCAGAAATGTAGCCGAGTCTCCACAGGAGTGCCAAGGTGGGTGTCAACACACGTCATGTAGAGCCTGTCGGTTTCTGCCAGACGAACCACACTGTGGCACCTGCAATAAAGATGACTTCCACTGTTTAAAAAAATTCGGAAAATGTATGAAACGAGCCGTATGCAGAAAGAACTTATTTCCGTGTAGAAAATCAAAGGTGAGAATGGTTTAGGAAAAGTTTATTTAGGAAAGAATGTGAGTTAGTTTAATTTTTTTTTTTTTACCAGCTGGTAATTTATATTTAGAATTAGAAAATAGTTGCCTTCTTTTTTATTTTTGGGCTGTCTGCAACCAACAAGTGTCTAAAACGTGTCTAAGATAGGCTATAATTGCATATATAAGACGAATTGAAATGTTTTAATATATGTTTTTGAAAATGGCATCACATTTCGAACAGCTTTAGAGCATGAAATTACATCAAATAACGTGAATTGTTGTACGCGAAAGGATGTGGGAGAATGTTTGTGTTTGTTGTAACGGGGGTGTGTTGGCTCAACCTGCAGCCAGTCTGACATTGTCAACATCGTGCAATTTGCTAAGTAAACATGTCCAACATCAACACCAACACAATCGGAGTCACGGAAGTCAAAACGTTTAAGATCACATTCCTTACAATCAGAACTATATGTAACTATTTCCAAAAACATAATATTACAAACGTTTACATTTTATATGCTTGAGGCTTTAACCCAACATCGTATGATGAAATCATTTAAGAAATGATAATTGGGCGGAAAAATTCCATCGCGTTGTGCTAAGATATGATATGCTTAACTGGATCTATATTGCTTGATAAAATGTGCGTTTGCTTTGGTTTACTAATTCTAACAGCTATGTCCTTTGTTATATAGGGAAATGTTAAACCGTGCACTAAATCAAATAAACAAATAATCGCTTAGACTGCTAATACGCCTGTAGATGATTGAATTATATAAGAAATCCTTTGTTTGATTAGAAAATAATAAGGTACCACTTGGTGTCATTATTCAAGTTAGCCTATATAATGAAAACAAGACCAACCACAATACGTATAGACCTACTGATGTCTATCTGCGAAAGGTCCCGAGAAATTCGTTCCGCGGCGCGGTTTTGTGTATATATAATGTCGATAAAGAATCTCTGTGCAGTCTGGTAGTAAAGTTGACTGGTACACCGACAGCACTCGGAACAGCTGTTTACATCTTTGACTCCATAAACTTTGGAATGATGCTAAAATCACTGGGCTGAAAAATTTCGAAGAATTCTCTGGAATTTATGTCAAACGTTAATCTGATTTATCGTCTTTTTGTGTCATTAATCACTTTTACATGTGCTTCGGACAAAATTTCCAGGAGTACCATTGTTTAAAAAGACCAACCTGCCCCATGATCATACCTGGAGTAGTCTCATATACTTTGAACAATTATACATTGAGTATGTATTTCATAAGTACTATAAGCTCAAACAATATTTTATTTACGAAAAAGGAGGCAGAACAGGCGATAACGCTTGTATATGCAAACGCGTATACCAAATTTAATGAATAGGTAAAGCTCAAATTTTTTTTATATATTTTTCGGCAACGTTTTGGGCAAACATTTGGTGAATTTCAATCACACTGAACAGGAGTCTTAAATTTTCCTATAGGTCAGGTGTGAATTGGTGGAGGTATTTTAACAAGGAACATGATATATGGTTTTAAGGGAGGTAACATCAGACACAGTTCACTTCTAACAGAACTCCCACGAAGCTATGCTTGTTAGAATAATTAGACACGAACTGCTTACATTAATCACAGTTTCCCCCGTTAATTTAGCACAGGAAAATGGCCAACCCGAATCGACGTTCTCAAAAGATCGTTTGGCATAATTAGTGGTGTCATTGATTGTTAAATTGCAGGGTACGGATAAAGAGGCCCTTGAATAGGCGGTGGTCAAAACATGCCAAAGGTCCACCACGTACCTCTTTGTGATAAATCAAGCACTGTTTGAAGAGATTCACCACCTAATCTTCTCAACTACGGCACTTAATGTTATATCCATTCAAAGAGACATTGTCAGACTCGGTCTCAATCAACTTCCACTCACTGTCAGTATTTCCATTGCTGATTTTTTTTTTACTGACTTGAAAATAACTTAGTCCCGCACACATTTCATTACTAAGGGTTTTGTGTTGTTTTCCCCCAACAGATTTGGCCAGCAATTATGTTTATTAGCAGTCAAAATCAACTTCCTATTATTATTTTCATACATTGACGATCAGTCTAATTTAATTTGTTTCAACTTTTCCATGTTCATATATGCCAGCACATTAATACAGGTTTATTTCAATAGCCTATACTATGATTTCTAACTTTTGCATTAACGAAAAATGTGGCTGGAGTACATACAACCTTATACCTTATCTATTAAAGTTTCAATATGAAATGCTTCGGCGGTCAGATGGCATCATTATAAATCGATCTGGCCTTATATAGGCATTGAAAAGAAAGGGTCCCTTGCGTGCCTGTTAATCTATAAACTGAGCTGTTACAGTAGGAACACAAACTTACACAAAGACCACCTACATGTATACGAGGGCGTGTACATATACCATTACGATTCCTTTAACAGATTAATAAATTTCGTTCGGTGAGCTTACGGACACTGAAGATACATCTTGTACAGCCAAAGCATTTAAGATGATTTTTCCAGATTAGGCGGCTCGTTGTCATAAATAATTCGGGTGACCTTCATTTTAATATTGTTGTTCATAATTCATTTATGCCCGACTGAAAAACTACAAGATGAAAACGACCAATACCACCTACACGATAAAGCAACCTGCACGGATTCAATAAAGATTTATGTTTGCGCAAATGTTTTTTTCTTCTATTAAATAAGTTTTCTTTGTTTCAGACCAATGGCCAAGGAAAGTTCATCTGTGTCGTTCCAGGTTGTTCTCGGGTCAGCTGATACCGTCTTATTCGAGAATCGAGAGTCCGGAGAAAAGATAGATTTTTTTGTGCACCAACGAAGAATTGTAGAAAATAACCTAAAATGCTTTAATTATATAATTTTTCAGCCTATCTAAAAATGGATAGGCCTACGTTCAAGAATGACTATACAGGTCACTATTATGGAGCAGACAGACAGAGACTTAAGCGACAGAAATTTGATTAAACAATATTGTGATCAAGTTAATGTCATAATTATGTACTGAAAAACAGATCACTACTGGCCACTTTGAAGAAATATCGGAGTGTTCCGCCGTGTTTCCAGTTTTCAGCTTTTTTTCAGCTGACGGAGAACAGCGTATATGTGGTAACCATATATTGACTTTTTGGGCTTTTACAACCAGATACATGTACCAAGGTTGGTAACAAGTCACCGTGAAATGGGAGTTTAAAGGGCTTTGGTGAAATTGAGAACTGTATGTTTTGTCTTCATACAGAAAAGTATTTCCTGCACATGATCCGATGTCAGAAATATTGTCAATGACATGTCATACTATTACTGTGTTGTCATTTTAAGTGAAGCTAACTTAAAATTAGAAGGCATGTAACAAGAGGTAAGCGGAAAAAAATGATGCAAAATTTCTTTTCTGATTAAGAATGGCTCAAATGCGTCCTTGCCCTGACAAAAATGTGACGTGGTGAAGGGTTGTCATGTGACACAAGAACCTATGTTATTGATACAACCTTTCCTCGTGGAATGTCAATATTACATGAATACTGTGTGTGCAGAAGTCGAGATGGAACTACATGATATTTATAGCTTATAGAGAAAATTTATCTTTTAACAAGAAGTCTTTTCTCAATTCTTTTTTAGCTAAAATATAGTACATATCATGTTATCCAAATTTGAGGACAGTGAGAATAATGGTTTGTTTGATTGAGGTTTGACCAGGCACCCAATGAGTGAAGCAACCCTACTTGGAGGTCAAGGCATAGTATTAGCAAGAAATCAAAAAGAGGGCGTTTCAAATCACTATTTTCACAGAAACAGAATGTCTCGTTTGATATATTCCCTATCTTTCCCATGTTAAATTTGATTGAAGTAAGGTGTCTCAAATTGCTTTTGGGTGTCTCAAAGACACCGAGAAACCCCTCTGGCTAACACTATGGGTCAAGGTCGCTGGCAACAAAGAGTTGACAATCGTTTGTTTGACTGACATACTCTTTTTAAAACGTTAGGATAGGTATTAAAAAAACGCATATTTATAGAAAATACATTTGAGTTTTATTTACAATGAGTTAAGTTTCCAATACACATAAACAAAAGCTGTGTCCTTGAAACAATTGTACCCAGAAACCAGTAAATGGTTTACTCATCAACATCATCAAAATTTGAATTAATGTCGAATAAAATAGGAACGGAGGGTGGTGGAGATAGGAACTCTGGTCCTACATTACTTCTTTTCCCACTATTCCTATAATAAATTTTAAGACTATTTTACTAAGATTATAAGATTGTTTGACCAGAGTATGAAGGAGTACTGATTGTCCAAAGCATTCTCAGTCTGTTGTTACCAAAGAAATTACAGGATATGTTATATTACCAAGGTCTAGCTTAACCGATACAACTGGGAAAATCATATCTGTCCAAACTTATTTGAATGATCTTCACCTCTTCTTAAGGTTATTTCACTCATATGACACTATGACAGCCCAGTGATTATAGAAACCAGCCTCAATGTAACTGACAACAAACTAAGGCAAAACAGGAGAAGCACTTGATGTGACTGGATGCCACAAAAAACAACAGAATATTCCTGTTGTCCATTAGTTAACAGAGCACCAGGGCACACTTAGAACCCACATCTTTGTAGCAAGATCCAAGGAAGTTCTTTGAAAGACGTTCATCTATGAATTGGCCCTGCACTATAAACTGTATGTTCAGGGATTCTTCCTTGGATCTTCAGACAAGTTCCAAGGAATATCCTACGATTTATGCAAAGCTTCACCCTTTTAGTACTGTATATGCTTGATGCACAGTTCAACATGTAACAACTAAATCATTGGTAGAACAATTGTACAAATATAACTCTTTGCAAATTCCAGTTCTCTTAAAAAAATATACATTCTTCATATTCTATTTGTTGTGGTATTGATCAAGCAACCCATAATTTATTTGGTAATAAATGAACAGTCTTGCATCTAGAATGGTTAGTTCTACTTTAACAAGCCTATAAGTTAACAAATGTACAAACAATCATTCAAAAGCTTCAGACATCCTTTTTGTCACCAACTAAGTATAGCCCAACAAGGGTATCTTTGTCTGTCTGTCTGTCTGTCGTCTGTCACATCAAACTTGTTTCTTACAACAATTTAATTTTACCTTCAATAACATTTAATCAAGAATGTAAACAATTTTCAGTTAGCACCTGTCCATAGGTTGACTCCTCTCTTTCAAGTATATACCTATATACATATCAAAGATTTTCTGGATTTCTTTGCCTCATATTCACCAAAACATTCAGCAAAAGTTCAAAGACCATTTGTCCTCAATTAATTCCATTCACATTAAGAACACAAAGTTCAACCGGAGATCAGTATAAATAAGTATACAATGACACTTCTTGTAACCCTTTTGAGAAATGCTCTTCTAGAAAACCAGTTTCTTGGCCAATGTTGGAGCACCTGGAGTAGAAAGAAAGATAGAATAAAAAAACATTTTCTAGGACATTATTTATTGAGGTGAGAATCCTCTTTAAATGACTTACTTTTAACATTGGAAGGTACATATATGTACTATAGCCCAAACTATTGGACTTAGACACTGCAATCTTTTTCTGATTAAAACTAAACATGTTTGTTTATTGTTTTGTCTTTTAAGTTTTCTTTTCTCATCAAAATGACAGCTGTAATATAACAAACCCCCAACCACGCTGGCTTGAAACAAAGACAATAACAGAATGTTAACAAATCGGCTCGTTGACGTTCTTAAGCCTAGAGAGCACCTGGTTACAGGAAGCTCACAGTATATTGAACAGACAAAGATCCTACCTCCATCTTGTTGTAGTTTGCGTTTTAGACTAGGTCTTTCTAGATCAGCTTGAGCCTGCATTACTAGTTTATTATCGCCAGGGATAGGAAGGTCTGGTCCACGGGTGGGGCCTGGTTTATTGCTGAAGTATGCCATATCTAGAGACTAACAAATTAAAGATGAATTAGAGGAGAATAAACTTATTTTCTGCCAGTGTTTTACAATGCATTGTGATAAAGACTGAATGATGTTTGACAGGATTGTTATTTATTTATAATTTCAAATGTATTTTGTTTAAGCAGCATTTAGAAGCTGGGCACATAACAAAAACATGACTAAGATGGATTTTCAACTTTTGGGTATATTGATAACTGCCGTTTCAACAAAAGTTATCAAGCTTGAAAACAGTCTTAGCATCTAGGCTGAAACATCGCTTATCAATATACCCAGAAGTTTAAAATCCATCTTAGTCATGTTTTTGTTCAAATTTAATGTTTATAAATTTATAAGGAAATTGAATGCCTTAATAATGTTCTTTAATACAGGTACTGATAATGTACATGTACGGCTTCATTGTTTAATTGGTAACTGTTTAAGACAATACTAAAGGTTAGGCCACAACATTTCTAAGCACCCATCCACCTGAATTCACAGGTATGATGTTAAATGTTTTTCAGCAAAGTAGAACTCGTGTATTTTGATTAAGGTCAACTAAAACAAGTGAAATGATCGATGTTTAATAATGAGTGTGTATACAGAATTACAATACCTCTGAGGCTGTACATCTTCTGAGAGGATTCAGATGTAGTAGTTTAGCTAGCAATGCTATAAGATCTGGACCACATGCTGTGAAGATGTCCTTCAGGGGTGTACCTTGGGAGAAGGCAAACTGGATGTAGTCTGGTAGACACTTCATATCCTAAAACAACAGATCAAGTCAGTTGCAAATCTCAATCACACACAACAATCTGCTACTTGGAATATTTGCATCAAGTCTGATTAGAATCTGACATTTTAGTAAGAATTTGATGATAGGTTTTCAGGTTAAAAGCCGAAAAACAGCATGAAATAATTGCATCATTTTGATTAAAACCTGATGAGCAGGATTTATATTAACTGCTGAAAATAAAGTCTATTCCTTGCCAGCACCATCAGTAGAGGTATAAGCTCCAACTGTAGTCCACAGCAACATCTTACCATCTGATCAAGTTTAATAAGAATCCAAATTCAGTAAACAGTTAACTTTGTATCATATAAATATAATTTGAGAGATAACAGTTTTATCAACATTTCGTTCAAGGGATATTCAAGGCAGCTAAATAAGTCTTCCAAATTATAAATGTAAAACAGTAAAATAAGAACTTTTATTTCCTACCGGCCAGTCTTTCTCTGTAGGGGATCCCAACGCTAGAAATATTTTATTCAGTTGATCTAAGTCGGTCTCTCCAGGAAGAAAAGGTACCTGTTAATGAACACCAATTCATAAAGTTGTTACAATTATCACTTATTATTACTCTAATATTAAATCATACAAACATATAGGTTTTGATCTATGATGATAATTTCTAAAACTTGTAAATAAAATAGATTGTCTAGCATTTTTAATTTATATATCATGCTTATTTTTCTCAAACCAACATACTTTCACTTAATCTGTTGGAATATTTGTTAAGAGATGATAAAACTTGGAGAGACCATGCTTGACATTTCCAGTAAAAATGAACAAAATGTCAGGAATTTACATAGAATATACCTAAGGCTTCCAATTACTGGTACCGTGTTTAATAAGTATAATATAACATGGAATGAAACAGATGTGATTTATATTTCAATATCTTTCCCTAGTTTCAGAAGAACCGGACTACTTCTAAATAAATAAATGTATAAAACTAATATTCTGTCCACAAACCCTTAGTAAAAGTTCTGCTAAGATACAGCCCACAGCCCAAATATCAACACCCGTCCCATAATTCCTAGCACCAAACAACAGCTCTGGGGCACGATACCATCTGGAAAAATAAAATTAGGAGCGACTATTGCCAGATGCCCAGTGATTCAAAAATAATTAAAATTGTTACAGAATAATTCCACATTGATTATTTTACATAGAGCAATTGCAATCACTTGATGTTGTCCCGGCCCTGTGGGTGAAGGAAACACAAAACAATGGTAAGCTTCTGCAAAATGACAGGATGTAGGTCACAGGAAACACAAAACAGTGGTAAGCTTCTGCAAAATGACAGGATGTAGGTCACAGGAAACACAAAACAGTGGTAAGCTTCTGCAAAATGACAGGAGGTAGGTCACAGGAAACACAAAACAGTGGTAAGCTTCTGCAAAATGACAGATGTAGGCCACAGGATGACAGAGGATCAGTTCATCTTTCTGAACATCACTTCATCATTTTGCGACGTAATTTCATAATTTATTTCAAATGGTAGATTATACCAGACGTCAGTGGAAGTTGTAGGCAGTTTTAAGTAAATTTCAGGCCCTATCACTTGCTCCTTAACAACAGATTCATCCTGAAACATAAATTTAAGATTTATAATCAAAACTGTATACTATACCTCGTGACCACTTGATGAGTATAGATTCTATTTGGCGAACCATAAAACTTTGCCAAACCAAAATCTCCCAGTTTGAGAATCCCATCCTTGTTTATGAGTAAATTGTTTGGCTTTAAATCCTGTAAAGTATCAAACAATACTGCTTTCATTGAATGTCAAAGTCATAATAAAAAATGTCTTTAACAGTAATAATAAATACTGAACTTGTTATTTCAAAGACAAACTGCAAAATTAGTTTTTTACATTTGTGTAAAGCTCAGGGAAAGCTTGAAGTACCTGGTTGTGCCGTTATAGAACCAGGGTATATAGTAGGTCAGGTGCAATTTTTTTTAAAAATGAATCCGGGACACAACTATTACTATAGAGTTTGATCAATGTTAATCTCTTATTAAAATTATATAATACTAAGCGATGATTGGTTATAATAAAAAAATATAACTGGGCCCAACTACTTAAATTGATAGTTTATAGTACAAACTAAACTTTACAGGGAACATGTATCACAACTTAGGTATCATATGTTATTCACACCATTTTGTTTATAGTCATACCACACATGGAATCCAATTAAACCACAGCTCAAAACAATTCATTAGGCGCTGACCCCTACCTTTTTTTCTTCTACAGGTCTGTTTTAAATTG
>JAVFBZ010139266.1:10819-21843 GCA_032466195.1 Katharina tunicata
AAATCCATAGTTTATGTAGATACTCCAGGCCTTGTAACGTTTGGGAAATATAAGCCTTGATATGTGATAGTGTTAATTAAACCACAGCTCAAAACAATTCATTAGGCGCTGACCCCTACCTTTTTTTCTTCTACAGGTCTGTTTTAAATTGTGCCAGTGCGTTATGTAGATAAAACACATTAAACCACGCACTCAAACACAGTTATATGGAGAGATGGGGAGAGGAGAGAAAAACTTACCCTGTGTAAAATCCATAGTTTATGTAGATACTCCAGGCCTTGTAACGTTTGGGAAATATAAGCCTTGATATGTGATAGTGTTAATAATATAGAAGAATCTTTGATGATAATCTGAAAACAAAAGAAAAAACATGCGAATACACCCTCATTAAGTTCATCAATAGTTAAGTTTGATTTCAATTATTTCCTTAATGAAATTACCTTGAGTAAATATCACTTTCTATCACACAAATTACTATCATCATGTACATTGTACCCTGAGGGTGATATAAGCTCAAATTGAAATAAGTAAATAATAACAGCAATGACCATTTGTAAATCAATCCAGGCTGTTTTGTATTAACCAACTCATTAGAAGGTTGGATTAAATAAATAATTAATAAGTTATTTGTTGTGAAATAGCAAACGTCACATTGATTCTAGATTATTGTTAGCAAAAACTTTTTGAATTATTTAATGATTAATAAGAACAAACACATTTAACATGATCATAATTTGTTAAATATAATAGGGATTTGATTCTTGAACCATTCACTGGTTGTAAATAGACCTGCACGGATATGCTGCATACGCAATAAGTGGCCTGTTCACAGGAAGTACAGATTTAGGTTATATTATATCACACACTATCCAAGAGTATAATCCCTTTGGCTTTATCCACTTCAGAATGTTCAGAATGCAGATAAATAACATAATGTTCATATCTGTGAGTTGAGGTGTGTACCACGGTGCCACCATGTCTAATTCTGGTGGGTTGGGAGTCTAGCTTATTCGCACAAAAACAAAATGTTTCAATTCTGGACAATCACTTTAACATGTTCTTCAGTAGCTACAGAACTGTGCCATGCTAAAACATTGTAATTCCCGCATCTTACAGAGCGATGCAGAGCACATATCTGGAACTTATGAACTTATTCGATACTTATTATACATTTTCTCCAATTCTTTTTGTATTTTTAATCAAAATATTATAGTTGAAGAAACTCGCTATGCATCAGTAACTTCAAAACAAAAGTCGAGTTATTGCGGGAAATTTTCGAATTTGCCTGCCATCTTGTTGACAAATAAAGTTAGCTTTTACATGTTAATAATGCGCGAGGTGCGCATTTTTGATACATAAAATATCTTTGAAACTTCAATTTACCAAAGAGAAGTGAAAATCACTTAATTGGACAAGTTAAAACCAATAAGTGCCAAAACTAAAAATTACACATTTTTGTTTAGTACTGTTCGTTATATTAATTATATTACTTATATATATGGATTACGTAGTAGACTAATAACAATACAGAACTCTGCATCTGTATATGTTTGTATAGTGAAACTGTTTATAACAGGTTTAGTAAAGTCACTCCATTCCAAGATTGATCAGTATACCTCTAAATCTGTTTCCATGAAATCAAATACCAGGCTCACATTAGACCTCTGACCAAACACATCCAGTAGCTGAAATCAGATTGTATCATGTTGTTTATTCCGTTCACTTTAAAGTAATAACTGTCCAAAACCAGACAACACATTATCTTTGAATAGGGCCTATTTTAAACAACATTAGAAATCAAATAAACACTGAATTGAATGGGCCTTACAATAAGCTCTACCACAGAAATAAAAAAATCAAAAAATCTGAACAGCCCCAAAAAGTGATAATAGTGCCACAAACTATAAACCTACATAGCCTTAGGGCAGACCTTTTTATTTGCACAATATTGCCAACATCCTTACCCCTATAACATTAGGATGGTGAAGTTCTTGTAATAGTTTAATCTCCCTCAGGGCAGTTCTATTAATCCCATCAGCAGCTTCTACTCGATTTCCAAGCTTTATCTGTTTAATCAAAACAATTATTACTCAATCATAATTCTTTGTCAAGTTTCTTGAAGACTAGTTTATAAACCACTAAAAACAGTCTACATATATGATATATAACATGACATAGGCCTTATGTGCAACGTGTCAATTAGAATTCATATCATACCAGTCAGGCATAGTGTTAGCCAGAGGGGACGCCCAAAAGCTATTTGAGACACCCTACTTCAATCAAATTTAACATGGGAAAGATAGGGAAAATATCAAATGAGACACCCTGTTTCTGTGAAAATAGTGATTTGAGACACCCTCTTCTTGATTTCTGGCTAATACTATGCAGTCAGGACATGACAAGTATGGAGTTATGGCAGCTCCTTAGCACAAGGGAAATCCGTTTCTAAGTATATTCCATGTGTCATAAAACAATAATGAATACATGCAACTGAACACCAATTAACAAAGTTTTAGCCTGATCATTTACAATTACCTTTTTAACGGCCACAATGTCACCAGTTTCAATATCTTTGGCTTTGTACACTGTTGCAAACTACAAAGAAAAATAAACCAGAAGAAAATAACACAAGTTTACAAAGACATTTTTTGAGATTTTCTTTACAAATATATGCAATGCACATATATGCATAAAAAAAAAAACCACAATTTTTTCGTTTCGTTTACCATATAACAGCAACTTATCACACTTATACGACATGTCAAACGAGCTCCAGGCAAATTCAAGCTGTGGCGTCACTTCTTGGGCGGTCTAATCAGCCCATTAATTATTTTTTTTAAAACACAGAGTTGCTTCCTTAATCTCTGCAGTCTGCGTTTTCAAGTATATTTGCCCAGGCATGCTTTTACTTAAATGGTATATTGAGCTCTAGATTCCGTGAGCTAGAGAATATGATCATTATTTTGAGCCAAAGTAAAAAGTTAAAAAACATTTCCATTGCCAATTGTGTTTGTTGTGAGACTTAGTGCAACGTTTTTACAGATATGTATGGTGCTTGTTAACAATCGACAGTGAAGCCCAATGGATATACCTCTGACGTTGCCATTTTTGTCTATATGTTTGTTATATATGTCCCCACGTCTAGTCAATACTGTATAAGTTTAGGCATGGCGCACATCATTCATTAGAATGGAGCCGCCAAATAAATAATATATGTATGTATGTATGTCTGACGTTAGTATCTCAAACACTATCGTCCGAGCTCAGGACACCACATGTATATCTATTACAGCTAATAGAGGGTCCATATTTCGTTATTATATATCCATATATTTTAACAATTTATGAGTAAGTACTGCCACATATATGTTTTTTCTTGAACTAGCAGATAAATACCATCAAATCCTGCTTATGTTACCTGTCCTTCGCCAAGAAACTCAATTTTTTCATATCTATTCGACTTATCTTCTGCCATGCCAAGTTGTTGTAGTCGTTGTTGTCAACTGTAATCCCCACGCTTGGGTCATTTTCTGATTGTAGAATTCAACCACAACCGCTCAAAACAGAGCCCCGAGGCTCTTGAACATTAAACTGATCGAATCCTCTGTATCTTCCCAAAGCTGTGATAGTTTTCAGTTTTAACGTGTTTTAGGAATTACATTACTTTAGAAGCAACAGTTAAAAGTCATGCATATTCCTAGATCATGCCCAGAGCAGGCCTAGTCTTAAAATTTAAGTGCATAATGTAGCCTATATAGGCTAGGCCTATAGGCCTACCTTCTAAAACAACGTACTGGAAAAACAACACGATGGCTTACTAGTACATGTCGTCAGCCGATGAAGACAATTTCCACGGTTTCGCTTTTGTATACACAAGCGCAGTAAGTCGAAGGACATATATATTCATCAGCAAATTTAATGTTAAAAAAAATTAACAGTGTGAATCATATAAAGAAAGCACGTAGGCCTACAACTTGAAGCTGTCGTGGATGCCAGTGGTTATTTATTGAAAAGCCAGTCTATAACTATATAGGTCTATAACCATTTAAAATCCGAACACAAACATAGTCCTATTGTGTTTTGACATTAAAGTTCAGTATAATAAACGGGCCTACTGCTTTCCCTCAAATCATTACGGCTTATAAATTGTTCTCTTTCTTAACGTTTCGTGAGGTGATCTATATAAATTTGTGAACTCCACGACGGATAACACTAAACAGATTCATGTGTTTGGTATAGGCCTAAGCCACCTATAACAAGATAATAGACCGGCAGAGATAACGTTCGTCTCTTCCTACATGTACTTACCTATAAAAGAGAATTGTGTGATAATGCTATACAAGAGTTATTGTCTAAATTTGAACAGTACAGTACATGCATTTTCAGTGTACAAACATGTGGTAGGCCATTTTACTCGACAGTATTATTTAACAAAACCGATACTCAAGAAATATCGCCGGCATCTTACAAAGTAGAGAATATGTGTGCACCGTTTAAATATTGAACAAGGGAGGTTTACTAATGTTGCAGTACACTCACGTACTTGTAGGCCCTACAAGTTGTGATAGTAACAGTGTTGAAGATGAACTGCACTTTATATTAGTGTGTCCTGCATATAAACAATTAAGAACCCAATTTATTAAACATTATTATTTGAAAAACCTTCTGTATTCAAGCTTGTACAATTGTTATCCGTAGAAAATTGTAAAACATTTCGTGATTTAGGTAAATATTTACTTAATGGTGAACAATTAAGAAATGTGATATTGGCCAATGGCCGCACTCCGCCAAAAATTAAATTGTTGTATTTAGCCTATGGGCTTTGCTTACGGCAATAAAAGATTATTATTATTAGAGAAAATTCGTCTCAAGCGACTGCTATCCGAACATTAAAACATCAGGTCCAAGTTGAATCATATACATATCTATCGGTATCACTCGAGGAAGGCCTAGGCCTTTTAATATTTATATAAAACGGTATATAATAACCTCCAGTCGCAGAAGTGTGATTTACTGAACTAAAGGACAAGAGCAATAATCATGGTTATACATGGGCTCGAGCTGATTAATCTTTTTCTTTAACGCGGTCGTCAGCAAATAGGAGCAACCCTCATTTGATCGACGCTGTATCAAACAATTAATAAAGGTCAGAATTGTGTATTATTTCTTAAATAACCAACTGCTTTGCGTAGAACTATCAGGGTTGCAGGAAGATCGAGAAATATCTGTTTGAACGAGTTTGGTGTTGCTTGTTCGTTGTTATATTTTGCGTTTTAATTAATCCAAGACAGCTATCTGGTGCCACCAGGAATTAAGCTCCCGCGACCGACCCAAACACCTGCGTTTGGAAAAAATCCTTTCTATTTTAACGTCAATCGTTTTCACAATTATTGGCCTAAGCAAATTTGATTATGGCTACGATAGGTTTACAGTATTTTATTTATATATGTATACTTTTATCTTTTGTCTATCTTATGTATGACCGCATTTTTTTTAGATCCACCATTTTAATTGTTTTTGTTTTTACGCTTATGCCTGTAGTTCTATATCTGCGCGCCATGCACACTCATAAGCGGCCATATTACCACGAAAATGTTCCCTTGGCTTTTCACTTTCATTCACAACTCGAAGCACATCGATAATTAGTGCCAGAAGTAACTCTCCTATGATATTTAATATTTTTTTTACATTTTCCTATAAAATGTAAAAAATTATTGAACATCATAGGAGTTACTTCTGGCACTAACCGATAATCTATTAATGTTCTTTAACTTGACGCAGAAGACGCTGCCCTGTGCTGTGTGTGTGACATAGGTATTTAATGTGCATATGCAGATTTCGAGGCAAGCAATGTCTGCCTTCTTTCGTCAAACAAAATACGATTTAAGTTTGTGGGAAGTCGATTTGAACCAAAGTTTACAGGTAAGAAAGCATTGTATGAGCCAATTTTGTTTGTTGTGACACTTCAATTGTGACATTTTTAGAGATGATTATAGTGCATGATAAAATGTACAAAATCGAAATGGGTAGATCTCAAACTTCCAAAATAAGTATTTTAAAAACCTATCGCCCGAGCCCTTTGAACAAGGCTAGGACGCGCAATGTATTGCACCTTGATTAGTTGTGAAGCGCTGCCCAAAAAAAATGTTCCGCGACTTTTTACATTGTTTCGCAATTTTGCGTAGGCCTACATCGTGACCTAGTCTAACTGACTCCCAATACAGCCAATATAAACTACTGTACAACTAATCTTTGACAGCTTTATGTTAGGATAATTCCAAATACAGAAAACTTCACAAAGACCCAGATTAAACCACTTTTAGCACACAAGCCTCAAGTCAGACA
Source organism: Katharina tunicata (assembly GCA_032466195.1). Classification (NCBI taxonomy): domain Eukaryota; kingdom Metazoa; phylum Mollusca; class Polyplacophora; order Chitonida; family Mopaliidae; genus Katharina; species Katharina tunicata. The sequence goes on from JAVFBZ010139266.1 coordinate 17,165, forward strand.
AAGAGGGAATTCGACAGAATCTTGAAATATAGATCTATTTTTGTCAAGTCGACCATTGATTTTTATAGACAAGTTAAAAGCCATAAATCATCTAAGTTTGTAGATAAATTCTCAGAGACACGTTTCTAGCTGTCATAGTACGAATGGAGCCGTTCGCGCAGCAATGTAGGTACCTACTATCCAGTTTGTCAGCAATGAATTCATATTAAAATACTCCTTTGATCCAACTAGACGACTACAGAGAATTTGAACTTATTGATCAAGGATACTGTTTTGGCTTATTATAATATGTTTACAGAATATACATAAAACCCGGATTACAACCTTACAGAACCTAATACTGGTTAGTTTGGTCTGTGAGGGTTTCACTAACTACCTTTACTGTCTTGGCTACATGTAGGTGACCTTTGAACACAAGTCAACACGATACCTTGATACATTTAATTTGATATCATCACTTGTCGGTCGTAATTCGATTTACAATATGTTATATCATAGTTTTAACGCCTCTTATAACTTTTGTTTACTTCAGCAGTTTACCCCAATATTGATTTGAAGCTAATGATAATAATTAACAAAAATTCAAGCTCTTCGTTTACGGAAAAGACTACTACAATTTTAATACACTGGTCAAACAAAAAGGTTAATTTGATCAACAGGCAAATGTACTTAGAGTTCCAAAAATTTTTAAAACTTGTTGCCCAAATTGCCATATTACATTTTCATTGCTGTTTGGTTGAGAGCACATAGAATATAATTATAATGTTAATTTATTCAGACTTTAAAAAATAGTATCTCACACTTCCTTCAGGCTGTCACAAAGTGATATTTCATATTACACTTCTATGAATTATTTATTAGTCAACAATACACCCTGCAGATTTTCTTTAATCAGAAAAAATGTAATTTTCCTTTCTTTACGTGATTCTAGTTAATCTGGTATCTGCGATTCACATTTACAGATTTGTAACACAAACTCTATCATGATTGGCTGAAGCACTTCATGCCTTATTGAGAAGACAACACCATTAGCACTGTTTAATAGTAGTATATTGTCAAGAGGGTGGTTTATTCTCAGGTTTCTCAGGATAGTTAGCGGCATAATAATCGTTCCTGTCCAGATCGGTGGAAGCCTCTGCGGAGAAGGTTGAGCCCTGTTCTGCTTCTGTCTCCTCCACATCCTCCACCCCTCCCACATGAGCTGTACCTCCTCTCTGGTTAATTCCACCTCCTTCACCACTCTCGGTAGCCATATTCCTATATATTGCCAATGCCTTTAACATAGACACAAATTTACATTAATCTTAATAATACCATCTAGTTGTTTTTGTATGGTTTTTCTATGTCTGCTTTCATAGGAATATATCTATAAGAAATTGTTAAACAAAAAAAATGGCCTCAAATAGACATCATTTCAACAGTGTTTCGACAAATAACTTACTAACCAATCAAACTGACCTCATTCTTATAAGACCCTTTGTACATGTAAAAATGCAAGTGTTTCAGGTAGACTTTTGAAGGGGGGGGAAAAAGAGTTAATTATTTATTTGTCTGGTGTTTTAAGTTGCGGTTGTGGCAGCAGGTTATTCTGTCAATTAGTTGAAATCCTCCCTGTTATAATCTTTTTTACAATAATATTGTAAGCTCAATTAACATACCTGCGATACCATAGAAGAGACATCTCCTGTGTTAGAAGGTAATAAAACGGTGTTGCCTTGTTTGGCTATATTCCCAAAAGCAGCTACATACTGTTCAGCCACATTCATTGACACAGCATTTAGACCATGCTGCAAGAAGAACAAAGTGTTTGATTGACATTGAAACCAAAGTTAATTTATCTTGGTTGTATGTCGAGGAGACAACTAATGGCAGTGATTTGATAGATACTTTTACAACCCTTATGGTTGTTTGATGAATATAGAGACAAAAAACCTCAACGGTCCAGTCTATGACATTTTTCTCTCCTATGATCTTTTTGAGATTAAACGACAAGATAGCATATGGTTAACATTGGAAACTTAATTAATTTTTAACATTTTCAAAAATGTCTATCTGAACCAGCCTATAGGAATAAGTGTCTTGTCTAACACTGACCTTGGGTAGACACCTCAATAGCTTAGTAAATAAAAAAATTGTTCTGACATCAGACGAAAAATGACTAATTTATATGGTCTCATATTTATTCAGTAATCCGCACACTTTTAAACTTTTATTTTATAGGATATGATTTCATTGCCTTGCAACTATAGATACTTTTAATGACATTACCTGTTTAGACAAAGCTTGAGCAACAACCTCCAAGGACTGTTTTTTAGCCTTTGATTTTGTCACTAAAGCTTGCGCTTCACCTGTAAACAAAACAAAGCACGCCGGAAGATAAGAAACACAATATGTAGGGTTTGTTGATGTGCTGAATATTCAATGTACTTTTGATACACTGATACAGCAGTGTGCTGTCAGAATATGGCTCCAAGGTAGCCGTAATAAGTTTTCAGAACAAAACAGATTTATTACACTTTACACAGGACAACGGTACTATCCGTATCGTACTAGACTACATGGCTATAACTGCTTAAACTGAGCAGAGAGTTGAGGACATCCCAGTAACTCCTTACTTTACTGATATTTTGACAATTTTTAAATTTGCTTCTTTGAATTATTTTTTTGATTCAGGTTATTTCACTCATATGACAAACTGCCAGCCCATTGGGTGAAGGAAACCACTCTTAGCGATGTTGGCAACAAAGAAGACACAAGAGTGCACCAGGGCACAGGACAAAGTTTGAGGCCGATCCTAGTGGTAACATCATGATGATTCTGAAAAATAGTTTCAGGACAAAATACCTACCCACAGCTTGATTAATTTTTTCTGCTTTAAAGGCTTCAGACTGTAAAATTCTCGCTCTTTTTTTACCCTCTGCTACATTTATTTCAGATTCTCGTATACCTGAAATGACATGTTATCAATGATCATATCAAACTACTTCAACAACATTAAATATAACACCATAACGACTATAACACCCCTGGATCTGCTTTTACATGTACCATGTCTTTTTTAATTGTCATATTTGTTGTTCTTCTTGACATACTTCATATCTGTCTATGCCACTATAATATATACCATGTGTGGATTTATTTGATTTGGGTTGTATGCTGTATTTAAGGTAACTCACTCATGGGGGAATGCTAGCATAATTTGTGGGGAAAAAAAACCCCCAACACCCACCGGCAACAACAATAAGCTTCTGGCCACAACCACTTAATTTATCTAAACCCTAAGAAAAATATTTATTTGCGCTGGCAAGTCATACCTTCAGATTCTAAAATAGCAGCTCTTTTCTTCCTCTCAGCTTCAACCTGCATTTGCATAGCCTCCTGTACTCTGTTAGGTAACTTTATGTCTCCTGATAAATATATCAAATGTCAGAATAGTCACATGTGCTTTTCATGAAATACAATGGCTATTTACATACATTGTAATGACAGGGTTGTTTAGATTCTTATGTTAATCTTATACATATTGTGAATTTTCTGTAGCTCATCCAGTAACAGTGTTATGTCCACAAATATTCTTGATCTCACAAGATTGTTGTCTTTTTGTATGGGCCTATATCAGAGCTCAGCCTTATTTCAACTTTATCAGGATATTACCTGTGGAATTCTGAGGCAGAGTTATTATGATACCAATTTTACCATACCTTTGTAAAAAATGAATTAATCAAGCTAGTCTCGGAATCTGCATGGACTTTCATAAAATTTAATTCTAAACATCAATAAAGGTCTGCTTTGTTTAACTTTGTCAACAGGATATGTAGTATACCATTCAGTATACATGTAGTATATCTATTCAAAGTATAGTAAAATACCATTATAGTATAATATCTATTCAAATCCTAACATTGTTTTCTAAAATCCGAACCGTAACATTTGGACAAACTACCAACTTACTGAATTAGTTAAGTTACTTACTTATTTCATATCTCATACATTTGATACCCCACGCTTCTGACGCTTTGTTAATAGCATCTGAAACACAAATGATTAGTGGTAAATTGTAACTGTGAGTTGGATTTACATATCTTCATTATGGTAGCCGTACCAAAACGGTTATACGCTCACAAATCAGCAACTATTTATATATGCAAACCTCAACCGCTGAGAAATTAGGGGAGGTTTGACAGGTCATACCATTATGGGCGTTTCAGGCTTCAGTTGTTTTTGCGGGACCTAAGTCCAAGGTGGTTTAACTGGCTGTTTATGAGATACCTGTATCAGGAGCCAATCAGAGTTTGTATGAATTTTGAGGCTTGTAACAGCTCATAAAATGATGAGATAGTGAAAAGCTGCCATTCCTGGCAATCCTCCCGTGATTCATCAGCGTCTGTTATAAAATGGTCTGTATATATAAATAGCCCTTGATTAATCCGTATAAAAGTTTGTATTTCCTATGGTTGATTAATTGGTGTTTAGCGCCGTGCTCAAGGGTATTTTAATTATTATTAATTATTATATAAACTAATATGTACTCCAACATTACAGAGCCACAGTAACACAACCAAAAAATGTGAAGTCACTTGTGTTAGCTCTGTTGGAGCACATATATATGGATAATCACAGGGTTGGCTTTGAAGAGGTAGTAACACAGTGGGTCTACATTATAAATACAGCTGAGCAAA